>LPNX010940595.1:289592-356789 GCA_001517045.1 Pseudotsuga menziesii
AATCCATGTCAGCTTTACACCAAAAAAATGTGGTCGCATCCTACTCCGTTATTTCCTGTTGTCTCAGTAGGCCCCTTCATGAAATGGGGGATTGATTACATGACATGCAACCTAGTCTCGGTTGGGGGGCATAAATACATCATTGTTTCCATTGACTATTTTACAAAATGGGCAGAGGCAATGCCTACTTTCAAAGATAACGGGGAAACTGCAGCTTTCTTTGTTTTCAATCAAATTATTGCAAGGTTTGGTATTCCCAAAGTGATTGTCACTGACCATGGCAGTCATTTTCAAAATAACATGATGACGGAACTGACCACCATGCTCGGATTTTGACAAGAGCATTCTTCTCCATATTATCCGCAAGCAAATGGTCAAGTTGAGGCTGTAACCAAGACTTTAAAAACTATCCTTAAACGAACAATTGATACAGCCCGTTCTAATTGGCATATCATGTTATATCCTGCTCTTTGGGCTTACTGAACTAATTTTAAGACTGCCACGGGTTATTCACCCTTCCAACTCGTTCACGGGGTGGAAGCAGTCACTCCAATTGAATGCGAAATCTTGTCCTTGCAAATAGCCATTCATGTGTTACCTGATACGACTGAGCTTGAAGAATGTCTGGTACGCTTAGAACACCTTGATGAGCAATGTAGAGATGCGTTGACTGCCAATCAGGCTCATAAGAATAGGGTTAAATCTCAATATGATAAAACGGTCAAACCTAGGGTTTTCTCTGAAGGGGAACTTGTCTTGCTTTGGGACCAAGATAAAGAACCTCTGGGGGCAGGAAAATTCAAGGCTATGTGGTTAGGACCCTATGTCGTGTCAAATTTTTTGAGTAAAGGCGCATATGAATTAGTGGATTATGATGGGAATAAGCTGTCTGAGCCTAGAAATGGGCTGTACCTGAAGAAGTACTACACTTAGGCTTAGCACTTTTTCTTGTATTTTAGTGTATGTATTTTTATGTACTTTAGGTTGTCAATTTTTTTATATATATTATCTGCTGGTTGTTGCATATTTCTTCCAAAATGTATGTAGGTTTCGTTGATGGCGCCAGCCGTCACACTTGTAACCTGGCTTCGACAGCATGGGTTATCTATTCTCCCACAGGACAGCTTGTTGTCGCGAGTGGCGCTTGTCTTGGTCCTGCTTCTAATAATGTTGCTGAGTATAGGGCTATTATTGAGTTCCTATGGGATGCTTTGTCACGTGGTATCTCCCAACTTGAAGTCCGTTTGGATTCTCAGTTGGTATTTTCCTAGCTCAATCGAGCTTATCAGGTACGGAATCCTACCTTGTTACGTCAGTTAATGCAAATTCGTTTACTGGAAAGACATTTTGAAGTTATTACTTTTAATCATATTCCACGAAATCAAAATTCATTGACTGATGCATATGATAATTATATTTTGTATTGGCACCTCACACACATTTCATAAAATATACAGCAAACATGTAAAGAACACTTTTAAATAAACCGACAACCAAAATATATATATATATATATATATATATATATGTAAAATATCTGTCATAGATAGGTCGAGTCTGATCCGTAGATCCCGTCATATACAAAATATACAAAGTGTGGATCATCATCCATCAAAATACTCTAGAACTAAGACTGCCCGCCATGGCCACTAGGACCACCTTGGTCCCCATGATCTCTAGGCACCTTGGCTTCCTCAGCCTCCTTGACTTCGGCAGCCTCCACCGTATCTCTGTAGACAAGTACTGCTCTAGCCACTCACCTAAACAGTCGTAGCCATATCGGTGGAACCCCTACTACAAACTCCTGCATGGCTGTAGGTATGTGCTCAATCCGTATCGTAGGTAATCGCTGGGTTAGCCTAGCTAGCTTCCCCTCTAGTACCCGAACCAATCCTGGGTCTCCTCCTACAACTGGTCGCACGAACATCCGCGGGTGCCCTTCAGGGCGGACTAGTCCAATATCTACATTTTGACTCATGGCTAGGATTAGGACTTGTACATATGTATATCTTCTATCATTTGAAAATTCATAAAAATTTGAAAGTGATAAAAAATTAAAAATCACTTACCCATCTCACCCCATATTCCTCCTGGAGGGAGGACAAGGTCGGGATCACCTCGGAAATCCATCCCAATGTATGGAAATTGCTCCAAGGACGGCAGCTGTCATTCCCACCATACATAAAAGTCATCATCGTAGACGCTATGTACTATGTCTCCTCCTCCTTGATGGAGGAAGATATCTCCCCACCGGCTCATCCTCGGCTAATGTGGATGTTGGACCTGTAGTGGTATCGCAGGGCTCATAGCTGGTACCCTCTCGAAGAAGAATAGTACTAGTATGCTAGCATAACCAAAGTTCTTGCGTCTTCCTCTCCTACAGTCAGAAAGTTTCCTCTTCATGATGGGGAGCACTCCCGAGCACCAATCATAGAGGGCACCTCTAAAGCAATCAACTACAACTCTCATTTGATTCCTGCTGGCCATATGCAACCCTGATGATCCCGCAAGTCTCACAATAGTACTAGCTAGTACCTGGAGTGTGAAATCCTGGATGTCTGCAATCATAACATTGCTTCCCCTCTTTTGCATACCTGGTGTACAGAACATGTCAAATAGTTTTGGACACTCAAGGGGTATCCGCCCCTTCCCGTGCCCTCCAAGTTCACTGGTGCCCCCCGTTGTGATAACTCGGTTATGAAATATATATCCTCTATGGTAAGCTCCAAAGTCTCACCTTGAAGATTAAACATCCCCATGTCATGATCCCAGTAGTTGACCATGAATTCCAGTAAGCGGACATTTGACCACATGGGCGATGTGCAAAACAACTTCAGCAGCCCACAAGTTCCCAATGCTTGTATTACGGCCGCGTTTTGGAGTGCCGCATGATCCATTATTTCATGTTCTCTTTCCCTCCACTCCAGCACCATATTTTTCCTGGCAAATACACACAATTTGGTTCAGTTTTCATCTTTAAAAATAAAAAAATTGAGCTTTAATTTTAAGTTTTCACCCATTGCGCAGAACTCGCGACTGTCTAGTTAGGCAGGCCGCAAGTCATTTGAGACATCCTAGTTCAACAACTCACGAGTAAAACGCGTACTCGCGACTTTTACTCTTTGCAACCCGCGAATGCTCCCTTATGTAATTTGGGATGATGTAAAATACTGAATTAACCATTAATTTTGATATTTTTTTGGATCAAATTGAAGGGTTTAGGGTGTAGAGTTACCTGCAATTGACGGATCTGAATTCCGATGATCCAATTGTCCACGGTAATCGATCAAAGCTAGAAGGTAAACTTTCCTTTTTGGTCCAAAAAGTGCAAATGGTGAGAAATGTTTTAATTTTCAAGCTATTTATAGAAATAAAATTTCGTAAAGTGGGTTTTTTTGTATAGTTTGAAATGTCAATTGACTAATATCACCCTCTTTGTGCCTTGGAACAGGTTTACCAACTTTTACAAAGTGTTGATGCTTCTATAGGGTGGTTTTGTTATCTCCAACTCATGTTGGCATCGTATCACTCCACATTAACCTTAGTATGCAACATTTTGCCACGGACTATGGTATCCTAAGCCATTAGTCCCTTGTCTCTACCATTGTTCTTCCGTGGCTAGGATCATTATTTCATAAGTGTCATCTTATTATGCCTTTGCCATCCTTTGGTACTCATGCCGTCACTGTTTCAGGCCCAAGGGTTTCCTCATAGCTATTTTTCACGCCAAATAGAGCTTCTTCTGAATCTCTTTTTACAAGCTATCCCTTTATAGGACTCCCCGACCTTATGGAGTTTCTTTAGGCCCAGGTCTGACTCCTTCAAAATAGACTTGACTGCCGAGTTATCTCGTCCATTCAAGCTCGTTAAGAATATGTGAACGGGCCTCCGCATTGGTGGTAGGTTATCTCTTTCTCAGACCATGTGGAATAATACGAGAAAGGATCACTATCTTTTCTTTTGAATTGAGAAGAGTATTCTCAGGTATAGGTTTATCACTTTTCCGGACCTGAGGGACTAAATTTACAGAAAAGGAACACTCGTTTTGAGCTTAGTTTTCTCTTTTTCGTGCTCTGTGTTAAGTCTAAATTTTGTTTCTTCAATTTTGGTTTTGTTTCTTAAATTTTGGTTTGATTTCCTTCTTCTTTCCAGTTATTTCATTTACTTTATTTTGATTTTTCCTTCTTTAGGAAATTTTGTTTAGTGTTTACATGAAATTTTAAGCCTGCTTTGAAAATTTTAGTTTTACGCCATAGGTTTGTTTTTGTTGAAGGAGTTTTAAAGTCATTATATCAAAAAAATGGATTCACAAATGATTATTCTGAGCCTAGTAATGCATAATCATTACCCTAGCAGCTTTTAAACTACATGCAAAATGATCAAAAGCTGAAAAACAGCGATAAAATAGCACTTAAAATATTCTTGTAGCGCTGGGGTTAAAAAAACAATGAAGCCGCGCTACAAGAATATGGTGGCCTTTATTTTTCCCGGTTTTCTAGCAAAATTTTGTCATGATTTCAAATGCTGAGTGACTAATCCCCTACTGTGAGCTGTTTGCTACGTGTGAAGTCCAGATTTATCATGATTCCAAGCGTTTCCAAGTCGTGAGGCAAAACGTGGTGATCATTACTCATAATGCGTTTGAGCTTGACAGGTAGCAGCGAAATTTCGTCTAATGTGAAGTGAATTTTTCCATGCATGCAGGTTTGATGATAGAGAACTTAATAGAATGATGGTTCCTGCCTAAAAACACGGAGATTACAGTTGCAGAGATAGTGCAGGTTTTCATAGTCGCCTAGAAAACTAGGGCTTCTTCTTCTTGACACCTGGAGTTAAATTGAGCATGTAGAGACATCTGTAATTTTCGGGCCGGTATTCAGCTAGCGTGGAGAGCGGTTTAAAGCATCTACAGTCAGGTATTCCACGACAAGCCAGTATCACTGCAAATTTGGGGCTTTTTTGATGGGGTTCGTTTTAACCCAAATTGATCAAAAGAAATGATAAATTATGCTTTAAAATAAAATTTCGGCCAGACAAATAGTCATCCAAGATGCTTTGAGAAGCTAGACTAAATGAAGGTTGAAGATAGCAGTTTTTGATAAAATTTGACTCTGTCAAAGTTTAAACTAAAGTGATGTAAGGATCCTATACATTGACAGTGTTTTTGATGTCTGAAATTGATTCTCTGTTGACAAATAATACAAAAGGAGCCAAATACCTTAAAGTTGCAGGGAGACTTAGGTTGCAGGGAGACCTATGTGGTTAGGTGTGAAAGTTTATTGTTTTTGGAAACAGATGGAGACAGTAATGAGTTAAAAGCTTGAAGACAGATGAAAGCCTAGTATTATTTTGATGTTCAAACTGATGAGAGTTGAAAATGATAAAGTTTGAGATTATTTCTACCTTATATTTCTCTCATCCAACTTCTGAACAGTCTGCAATTTATCTAGAAGGTTGACAGTCGAGATTTTTCTTGTAAACTTTTATTGTGCAGGGATTGTCTATAGAGGTTTCTGGCAGATTATGATACTAAATACACAGGTTTTATGTTTCATGCTAGAGATGGACTGTCATTAGAGTAATTGAAATGGAATGACAGTTATCAGAGGAAGTGAGGAGTTTAGAATACTTCATTGATCTAAATTTCTTATGACTGTAAATAAGCCCAGCCTGTATTAAGAAAACAAAAGGAACTGTCAGAGAAGAGTAAAGAGAGTTGTTTGTGAAACCTGAAGGTTTTGGAGAGGAAACATCACCTGGCTGGTCATTAATTGAATCCTAAAAACTTATACAGTTTCATCCTCTGAAGGAAAATGGGCAAGAGTGGTAAAATTAACATAGCAGAACCTACTGATGTAGGGTGGACTGAAAAGCTCCCTTGATGTGTTGAATTGTTTCAGCAAGCAGGTTGGATGGACTTTTTTAAGAAGATAGATGGGCATAATACAGAGGTGTCCTGTAAGTTTGCCCAAGGTTTAAAAAATGACATGGTGACCTTTAATGCTCTCAAATTCAAGCTGACAGTAGAGCTGATCTCAGAAGCCATAGGGATTAAAAATGAGGGTGAATCATGGTTCAAGAAGCTGCCTTTTGACTTTGATCCACAAAGATATATTTTACCAAATGTCATCCCTAATTGGAATAAAGGCATCCTTATTCAAAATTTTAGAAAGGAGTGGGTTGAGCCAATCAGGATACTGCAGAGCTATGTTACTTGTGAGGGCAGGTACGCTTATGTATACAAGTACCACTTCAGGTTTTTGCAGCACATGGTGGGGGTGTCAAAGATGAGCTTGCCATTTTTCTTTTTGAAAAGCTTGCATAAAATGTCCAGTAGGGTTAACCAGCATGAAGATCATACATCTCAATCAATCTTTCATCATGGGCTGATTAAACTAATTGTTAACACTGTTTTGCAACATGAAGGGAAGACCTGGGACTTTTTTATCTTTTGGTCTGATTTTCAAACCAAAGAAGAAGATCAGAAACCTAAAAGGCAAGCTGACAAGGGTAAGGTTTTAATGAGAAAATTAGGACAGAGGCATAAGCTGGAGGTTAAAGAAGAGGTCAAAACTGAGAAAATATCAAAGCAAGTGGAAGAGGATAATAAACCCAAAGTATTTTCAGCTGGTAGCAAAGGCAAGTACTCACTGTTTGAAGACCAAAAGTAGCTGCTACAGCCCATGGTACCAACAGAGGTCCCTCATGAAATGAAAACTACTGATACAAAAAAGGTGGCTGTACATGAAGAAGAATTGCAAGTCAAACAGAGAATCCCCATTACTATATTGTCTGATGATGAAGGTTACCTTTTAGAAGAGGAGCAGGTAGAAAAAACTACTATTGAAGCTGAAGCCTACAGAGAAATTCCTAGCTCAAGCAGCAAAGTAACAAAACCTAATAGAAGGAGGAGTAAACTTGAAGTAGTGGAGTTTCCTGCTATCCAGCATCAAGGAAAGGAGATGAAAATGCCGAGAGAAATAGCATCATATTGGAGACCTAAAACTAGGTCAAAGAACAAGCTAAGACTGAACATGAAAAAATTGCTCAATCCCAGGTTAAACACAAATGAAGTTACTGTGTTAGATGATGTATCTCCTGATGAAAATCCAGAAATTAAGAAAGCTAGCAGAAAAGGGAAGAAGCCAGCAGTTGTAAAATCTCCTTATGTACATCCTACAGAAGTCAAGAGTTCATCAAAATCATTAGAAGATTCAAGCAAGCCTGCATCTAAATTATCTGCAATAATTCTTGAGATAAAAAATAAACTCTTAAAACAGTAGCAAGAAGAGAAAGCTAAAATATGTCCTGTTGAAAATCAAGAGTGGGAAGAAGAAGATGAGCTTATACTCAAAGAAGCAGGAATTATAAAAGAGCCTAGTATTCCTACTGATTTCTCAGACTTTTTAATGAAGGATGCAAATATACCTGAGATCCCTAGTTTTGATGAAGAAAACTTGCAGGAAAGTATTCAGCAGTATAAGCAACAGATGAAATACTTACAAGATGTTAATGATGGGTTGATGAAGGTTAACAGAGGCCTTATAGAAGAACTGCAGGATGTCCATAATCATTTCCAGGAACTGTTAGAAGTATCCAAAGAAGTTATCAAAAGGAAAAGAGATACTGACATGCATTCCACAAAGTTGGAGAAAACAGTCCAGGACCTACAACAGAGAAACAAGGAGCTCATGAAGAAGATTAATGACATGGAGCAGGAGCAGAAGAAAGTTAAAAGGAAGGAGCAAGCACTAGATGGCATTTCTCTCTTAGCTGAGGCAGCGAAAAGGCTATGAATCAGTTGTTCATTTAGTTAGTTGTTATCTTTTGATAAACACATATGTCAATGATTTACTATTTTTAGCATATTTTGTAATTTTGTAAGTTTGAACTTTTTACTTTACCTCAGCAAGTTGATGGAGGTAGTTAGGGTTTTAGACCCAACTGATTTTGTAAAGAAGCACTATTTAGAGAGATAGGAAAGTCATTTAGAGGGTTCTGATTTTTGGGAACTATAGGAGGTCTGCAGACTGTTTGTATCTTCAGACTTGTTCAGAGCTAATTATTGTGACTCTTATAAGCATTTGTTGATGAAATTATGAGATATATATAACTTTTATCCTTCAGTTTTTTCTGTGTTGGCTTCATTATTGAACTTTTTTAGTTTCTTAATAGATATATTCATTGCTGGTTAATGTGTATTTGCTGGTAGTGCTTGTCTGTTAGGTATGAACTTCAGCATAGTATTTCTGTTGGATCTTGTTGATATATCATGCATCTCTATCATCTTTAATTTATGATCTAGTTGTTATTTTGTTTCTGAATGTATTCCCTGATAGTTCCTAAATCTTACAACCATTAAAACACTACAGAAACCCTAAACATTATCTGTTTTATTGAATTTTATCTTGAGTCTGTGTTGGCTTGTTTCTCTGGCCTTAGAAACAATTTCTGGCACAAACATCTTTGGCATCGTTACCGGGGATGAAGCTGAAGCATATCTTCTCTGGGATACTTATCAGTTTTCCTAGTTTAAGAGGTGGACTTGAACCAGCATTTTTAAAGCTATTTTTTCACCAAAGTTGTCACAGTGGCTTCTAGAGGAGTGGAAACCAGGAGCAGACCTACTTCACCGTTACATTCAGGGGTTTCAGACCCTGAACAGATCTTGAAAACAGCAAGAAAACTCCGAAGGTCTCAATCTTTATCAGCCCTCTGTGACCATGACCAGTTGGGTGCTTCATTACATCCAGCTGAAACCTCACCTTGGATAAAACCTACCATCCCTGAGAGCACTTTTCAAGTTTTTACTAATCCTCAAACCTTTTTGAAAGCAAAGACTGCTTCTCCTGGTAAAATACCTCTCTTTCAGCTGAAAGTAGGGAAGAGCCCTTTTCAAACAAGTTCAAGTCAAGCTTCCTCATTTGCAAAGACAGTCAGTCTAAAGATGGCAGCCCAAAACCCTCCCATGGATATGATGGACTGGATGGTTGCAGCCAGGTATGCACCATTAGTCTTACCTCAGCCTTTACATGCATTGCCTGGAGGTGATTACCAAAAATATATGCCTAGGTTCAATGGTCAGGGGGAGACCACTGCTGAAGAACATTGGGAGGCTTTCCTAAGTTATGCTGACAATCAAAACATTGAGATCAAAGATGTATGGATGAGGTTATTTGTTCAGAGCCTTGATGGGGATGTAAGGAAGTGGTTCAGAGAGTTTCCTACCAACTCAATCACTATCATTGAAGAACTCCATGATATTTTCATGAGGCAATGCGGGGACACAAAAGACCACACCTATTATATA
Organism: Pseudotsuga menziesii; assembly: GCA_001517045.1. Classification (NCBI taxonomy): domain Eukaryota; kingdom Viridiplantae; phylum Streptophyta; class Pinopsida; order Pinales; family Pinaceae; genus Pseudotsuga; species Pseudotsuga menziesii. The sequence goes on from LPNX010940595.1 coordinate 298,903, forward strand.
ACTGAGTTTGGAGCTCTTAGAAGAAAAAAAGAAGAGACTATTGCTGATTTTTCCAAAAGATTTAACAAAATGTATAGTAGGATTCCAGCAGAAATTAAGCCTACTGAAACATCAGCTAAGCTCACCTATGCCAATGCCTTTGACCATGAATTTTCTCTACTGCTGAGAGAAAGAAGACCTATCACCCTGTTGAACATGCAAGATGCAGCATTGGAGGTAGAGTCTATTTTGCTGGCTTCAAACAGACTTAAGAAAGAAACAGCCCAACAACTTTATGAAAGAAAAGGGAAGAAGGAAGCTGTTTCAACAAGTGATGCTCCTCAGTCTGTTGAAGCCAAGATAGATGAGATGGAAAAGCTGGTAAAGATTCTCACTGCCAAATTGAATAAACTAGAGCTTGAAAAGAATTCTGCCAAACCTGCTCCAGAAGCTGAAAGAAATCCAAATAACCAGAATCAGTTCAAAAGGCAATTTGCTCCCAGATTTATACCAAGAGAGCGCAGGAACAATGATATTCAGCGAGAGAGGAGAGAGAATGAAGATCAAAGAGTGCCCCCACCTCTTCAAAATAATGTAGCTAATGAAGAAGAAGTTGATGAATAGCTGCTCTTTGAAGAGACTGAGACTGATCAAGATATGAACCACTTTGGAGATGGATTGTCTACAGGTTTTGTTACTGAAGAAGATTTTCTAAATTCAGAATATTATGATGCTGATATGTTTGAAACTGAAAATGATTTAGTCTTGGAAAATACTGCTGTAACTGCTGCTGTCCATCAGAACGGACCTAAGAAGACAATAAATCTCAGATTAGGCCTGAAACAAGTGGTCCAAGCCCCCAAGAAGAAGGCTGATGTTCCTGCTGCAAATGTTCCTGCTAAACAAGTACCTAATCCTGTCATAGAAAAGAAGCAATCTATAGAAAAATCAAAGAAGAATGCTGAAATTGAAGAGGTAAACAAATATGTCCAAAATTTCAGTTTGGAGAATGAACTAGGGAAGTTAAAGATTCCTGTGCCTTTGACTAAGTTAATAAAGAACCCATCATATAAACAAACAGTTCTGAAAGTGATGAATGTACCCAGTAATCATCCTGTTTCAGATACAGTTAACTTGCAGGAAGAAAGCCCAAGAATTTGTATTGGATCAGCTCTGGCTGAAAAGACTGAAAATGAGGCTGGTGCTTCTCCTCCCTTTTATATCACCTTGACTGTCCATGACCAAATGATTCACAGTTGTCTTTTAGATTTAGGAGCCTCCCACAATTTGATGCCAAAAGCTGTAATGGAATCCCTGGGCCTTAGTATCACCAAACCTTACCATGATCTATATGCCTTTGACTCCCAAGATGTGAAATGTTTAGGAGTAATTAAAGATATGGTTGTCAGCTTAGCTCAGTTGCCTATGAAAAGTGTGATAATGGATGTTGTAGTAGCTGACATTACACCAAAGTTTGGCTTACTTCTGTCTAGGTCATGGGCTAAGAAGGTTGGGGGAACCTTACAGATGGACCTTTCTTATGCCACTATTCCTATGTTTGGTGGAGAAAATAGAAGACTATACAGAGAGCTGCAGTTTGCTTACATAGTCAGAGATGATAAACACCCCACTAATCATCCCATATATTCTGTTGACAAAGACCTGGGAACTTGCATGTTAAATTTCAGTGATGAGGATAATTCTGTTGGTCTGTTACAAGTGGAAAAAGAGCAGCCAATCAAACACAACAGAGAGGAAGAAGATGTACTGTGGCAGTTGTACTTTGATGGATCCTCATGCAAAGAGGGTGCTGGAGCTGGAGTCCTACTCATTTCTCCTGGAGGTGAAACAGTGAAACTCATGTATAAGCTGGAGTTTGTTACCACTAACAATACTACTGAGTATGAAGCTCTGCTACTGGGACTGAAAGCTGCTAAAGACTTAGGCATTCAGCAAATTGCTGCATTTGGCGACTCCGAATTGGTTGTTCAGCAGGTGAAGAACAACTATCAAGTAAAGCAGGGTTTGCTGAAAGTGTACCGAAATGAGGTATGGGATATGCTTGAAAACTATTTTGTAGAATTTAATATCACTCATATTCCAAGGAATCATAATGAGACTGCAGACTCATTAGCTTTGGCTGCCACACACTTCAGAATTCCTAAAACCACTCAGCTGAGGTATCCCATAGAGGTGAGGTACAGACCATGTGTACCAGATAATGTGAGGAACTGGAGGGTATTTGAAGATGACATTGAAATCAAAAAATTTCTTGAGCTTACAGATGAGTTCACTAATGCCCAAATTGATCAAGAAGAAGATGAAGGGGATGAACAGTTAGATGAGTTTGCTGAAAATGAATATGCTGAAAATAAGTTTGCTGAACATGAGATAGCAGGTCATAAAATTATTGAGTTGAAGAGTAATTTCATCCCAAAAGTTTTAGTACCTTTAGAAAGAATATTTACCAAAGATGATACTCCTTCAAAGCCAATGGTTCAATATTTAGAAGACAATGTAGTGGACTGCAACATTGGTTCTGCTGAACATCCAAAAATGGTAAAAATTTCCAAATCTCTGTCAGCTGAACAAAGAAATAGATACATCAAACTTCTGAAAGAACATGTAGATGTGTTTGCCTGGTCTTATGAAGAGCTGAAAACCTATGATACAGCAATCATTCAACATAAGGTCCCTTTGAATCCTAATGTTAAACCTTTCAGACATAAACTAAGAAGGATTAATCCAGCTTTATTTCCTGTGATTGAGAAAGAAGTAAAGAAGCTACTGGATGCAAAGATAATAGTGCCTCTCAGGTACTCTTCCTGGGTTGCTAATCTGGTTCCTGTCAGAAAAAAGAATGGGGAAATTAGATTATGTGTTGACTTCAAAAATCTAAATAAATCATCATTAAAAGACAACTATCCTCTTCCTAAGATTGAACAGGTATTGCAGTAAGTAGTTGGAGCTCAGAGGATATCTATGGTGGATGGTTTTTCAGGGTACAATCAGATTGCAATGCACCCTGATGACAAGGGGAAGACAACCTTTACAACTCCCTGGGGGACATTCATGTATGACAAGATGCCTTTTGGCCTGATGAATGCTGGAGCAACATTTCAGAGAGCAATGGATATTGCCTTTGTTGGATAAAAAGATAAATTTGTGGTCATTTATTTGGATGATATTACTGTTTTTTCACAGTTAGATGATGAGCATCTGAAGCATTTAAGGCAGACCTTCCAAAAATGCAGAAAATTTGGCCTATCCCTAAATCCCAAAAATTCACATTTTGCTGTGCAAGAAGGTAAATTACTTGGTCACCTTGTGTCTGCTGATGGCATCCGAATAGATCCTGAAAGAGTGAAAGCTATACTGAAGATCAGTTTACCCAGGAGCAAAAAAGATGTTCAATCATTCATTGGCAAATGTAATTTTCTGCGGTGGTTCATTCCCAATTTTGTTGAGACTATTAAACAGATCACAGCCATGTTGAAGAAGGACCAAGAAGTCAAGTGGACTGTTGAAGCAAAGGTTGCATTTGAAAAAATCAAGGTGGCTCTTACTGAAGCACCTGTGTTGGTAAGCCCCGATTTCACCAAAGAATTTCTTACTTTTTCATTTGCATCAGAAGACACAATTGCAGCAGTTTTACTTCAGAAAAATAAAGAAGGAATGGAACAGCCTATTTCCTTTTTCAGTAAAACTCTTAGGGATTCTAAGCTGAAGTACAGTTTATTAGAAAAGAAAACTTATGCTCTGGTGAAGGATTTAAAATTTTTCAGAATTTATGTCGTGCACTCAAAAGTTATTTCATTTGTTCCAAATGCTATTGTGAAAGATGTTTTAACACAGCCTGATAGTGAAGGGAAGAGAGGCAGATGGATTGAAAAGATCATGGAGTATGATGTGGAGACCAGACCCACCAAGCTTGTTAAAGGACAAGGTTTAGACAAGCTGTTGGCTAATTCAAATTGTCAAGCTCTGGGACTGCATGTTATGGCTGAAGAAATAGCTCAAGAGGAAGAGAAAGCAGCACTGAAGAAAGAGAAGATCATGGATTTCTATTCAGCATCTACCTGGTATGCAGACATAGTCTATTTTCTGTTATTTCTGCAATGTCCTGAGCATTTAGACAAGAAGGCTGCTAGATCTTTGAAACTCAAAGCTACTAAGTATTGTTTGGTAGAGGAACAATTGTTCTGGAAAGATTCAGGGGGTATCTTGCTCAGATGTCTAGATCAATCTGAAATAGGAGAAGTGATCTCAGAATCCCATGAAGGTGCCTGTGGAGGGCATAAGTATTGGAAAGCAACAGCCTACAAAATTTTACGAGTTGGATATTATTGGCCATCCTTGTTCACAGATGTTTACCAGCAGGTAAGAGCTTGCATTCCCTATCAGAAATTTGCTGGTAAGCAGAAATTATTGTCTTTGCCTTTGAAACCTATTGCAGTCAATGCTCCTTTTCAGTAATGGGGTCTGGACTTTATTGGAGAAATCAATCCAGCATCTTCAAGATAGCATCATTGGATCTTGAATGCAACATATGTTTTCACAAAATAGGAGGAAGCTATTCCCACAAGGAATGTTACAGACAAAGTAATCATGGACTTTATTGAAGAAAACATCCTGAGTCGGTTTGGTTGTCCACAGAGATTAGTGACAAACAATGCCAAGGCATTCAAGTCCAAGGCAATGGTGGCCTTTTGTGAAAAAAATGGCATCATTCTGAGGCACTCAACTCCCTATTATCCTCAGGGCAATGGTCAAGCTGAATCCTCCAATAAGAAAATTATTCAGAGCATCAAGAAACTGCTGAAGCATAACAAAAGGTCTTGGGATTCAATGCTGAAGTATGCATTGTGGGCAGATAGGATTACAGTGAAACAGGCAATTGGTACTTCTCCATTTCAGCTAGTTTATGGGACAGAGGCAGTATCTCGGACCATGCGAAATAATACGAGAAAGGATCTCTCTCTTTTCTTTTGAATTGAGAAGAGTATTCTCAGGTATAGGTTTATCACTTTTCCGGACCTGAGGGACTAAATTTACGGAAAAGGAACACCCGTTTTGAGCTTAGTTTTCTCTTTTTCATGCTCTGTGTTAAGTCTAAATTTTGTTTCTTCAATTTTGGTTTTGTTTCTTAAATTTTGGTTTGATTTCCTTCTTCTTTCCAGTTATTTCCTTTACTTTATTTTGATTTTTCCTTCTTTAGGAAATTTTGTTTAGTGTTTACATGAAATTTTGAGCCTGCTTTGAAAATTTTAGTTTTAAGCCATAGGTTTGTTTTTGTTGAAGGAGTTTTAAAGTCATTATATCAAAAAAATGGATTCACAAATGATTATTCTGAGCCTAGTAATGCATAATCATTACCCTAGCAGCTTTTAAACTACATGCAAAATGATCAAAAGCTGAAAAACAGCGATAAAATAGCACTTCAAATATTCTTGTAGCACTGGGGTTAAAAAAACAATGAAGCTGCGCTACAAGAATATCGTGGCCTTTATTTTTCCCGGTTTTCTAGCAAAATTTTGTCACGATTTCAAATGCTGAGCGACTAATCCCCTGTTGTGAGCTGTTTGCTACGTGTGAAGTCCAGATTTATCATGATTCCAAGCGTTTCCAAGTCGTGAGGCAAAACGTGGTTATCATTACTCATAATGCGTTTGAGCTTGACAGGTAGCAGCGAAATTTGGTCTAATGCGAAGTGAATTTTTCCATGCATGCATGTTTGATGATAGAGAACTTAATAGAATGACGGTTCCTGCCTGAAAACACGGAGATTACAATTGCAGAGATAGTGCAGGTTTTCATAGTCGCCCAGAAAACTGGGGCTTCTTCTTCTTGACACCTGGAGTTAAATTGAGCCTGCAGAGACATCTGTAATTTTTGGGCCGGTACTCAGATAGCGTGGAGAGCGGTTTAAAGCATCTACAGTCAGGTATTCCACGATAAGCCAGTATCACTGCAAATTTGGGGCTTTTTCGGTGGGGTTCGTTTTAACCCAAATTGATCAAAAGAAATGATAAATTATGCTTTAAAATAAAATTTCGGCCAAACAAATAGTCATCCAAGATGCTCTGAGAAGCTAGACTGAATGAGGGTTGAAGATAGCATTTTTTGATAAAATTTGACTCTGTCAAAGTTTAAAATGAAGTGATGTAAGGATCTTATACATTGACAATGTTTGTGATGTCTGAAATTGATTCTCTGTTGACAAATAATACAAAAGGAGCCAAATACCTTAAATTTGCAGGGAGACCTACGTGGTTAGGTGTGAAAGTTTATTGTTTTTGGAAACAGATGGAGACAGCAACGAGTTAAAAGCTTGAAGACAGATGAAAGCCTAGTATTATTTTGATGTTCAAACTGATGAGAGTTGAAAATGATAAAGTTTGAGATTATTTCTGCCTTATATTTCTCTCATTTAACTTCTGAACAGTCTGCAATTTATCTAGAAGGTTGACAATTGAGATTTTTCTTGTAAACTTTTATTGTGCAGGGATTGTCTATACAGGTTTCTGCCAGATTATGATACTAAATACACAGGTTTTATGTTTCATGCTGGAGATGGACTGTCATTAGAGTAATTGAAATGGAATGGCAGTTATCAGAGGCAGTGAGGAGTTTAGAATACTTCATTGATCTAAATTTCTTATGACTGTAAATAAGCCCAGCCTGTATTAAGAAAACAAAAGGAACTGTCAGAGAAGAGTAAAGAGAGCTATTTGTGAAACCTGAAGGTTTTGGAGAGGAAACATCACCTGGCTGGTCATTAATTGAATCCTAAAAACTTATACAGTTTCATCCTCTGAAGGAAAATGGGAAAGAGTCGTAAAATTAACAGAGCAGAACCTACTGATGTAGGGTGGATTGAAAAGCTCCCTGGATGTGTTGAATTGTTTCAGCAAGCAGGTTGGATGGAATTTTTTAAGAAAATAGATGGGCATAATACAGAGGTGTCCTGTAAGTTTGCCCAAGGTTTAAAAAATGACATGGTGATCTTTAATGCTCTCAAATTCAAGCTGACAGTAGAGCTGATCTCAGAAGCCACAGGGAATAAAAATGAGGGTGAATCATGGTTCAAGAAGATGCCTTTTGACTTTGATCCACAAAGATATCTTTTACCAAATGTCATCCCTGATTGGAATAAAGGCATCCTTATTCAAAATTTCAGAAAGGAGTGGGTTGAGCCAATCAGGATACTGCAGAGCTATGTTACTTGTGAGGGAAGGTACGCTTATGTATACAAGTACCACTTCAGGTTTTTGCAGCACATGGTGGGGGTGTCAAAGATGAGCTTGCCATTTTTCTTTTTGAAAATCTTGCAGAAAATGTCTAGTAGGGTTAAGCAGCATGAAGATCATACATCTCAATCAATCTTTCATCGTGGGCTGGTTAAACTGATTATTAACATTGCTTTGCAACATCAAGGGAAGACCTGGGACTTTTTTATCTTTTGGTATGATTTTCAAACCAAAGAAGAAGATCAACAACGTAAAAGGAAAGCTGACAAGGGTAAGGTTTTAATGAGAAAATTAGGACAGAGGCCTAAGATGGAGGTTAAAGAAGAGGTCAAAACTGAGAAAATATCAGAGCAAGTGGAAGAGGATAATAAACCCAAAGTATTTTCAGCTAGTAGCAAAGGCAAGTACTCACTGTTTGAAGACCAAAAGCAACTGCTACAGCCCATGGTACCAACAGAGGTCCCTCATGAAATGAAAACTGCTGATACAAAAAAGGTGGTTGTACATGAAGAAGAATTGCAAATCAAACAGAGAAGCCCCATTACTATATTGTCTGATGATGAAGGTTACCTTTTAGAAGAGGAGCAAGTAGAAAAAACTACAATTGAAGCTGAAGCCTACAGAGAAATTCCTACCTCAGGCAGCAAAGTAACAAAACCTAATAGAAGGAGGAGTAAACTTGAAGTAGTGGAGTTGGCTGCTATCCAGCATCAAGGAAAGGAGATGAAAATGCCGAGAGAAATAGCATCATATTGGAGACCTAAAACTAGGTCAAAGAACAAGCTAAGACTGAACATGAAAAAATTGCTCAATCCCAGGTTAAACACAAATGAAGTTACTGTGTTAGATGATGTATCTCCTGATGAAAATCCAGAAATTAAGAAAGCTAGCAGAAAAGGGAAGAATCCAGCAGCTGTAAAAGCTCCTTATGTACATCCTGCAGAAGTCAAGAGTTCATCAAAATTATTAGAAGATTCAAGCAAGCCTGCATCTAAATTATCTGCAATAATTCTTGAGATAGAAAATAAACTCTTAAAATAGCAGCAAGAAGAGAAAGCTAAAATATGTCCTGTTGAAAATCAAGAGTGGGAAGAAGAAAATGAGCTTATAATCAGAGAAGCAGGAATTATAAAAGAGCCTAGTATTCCTACTGATTTCTCAGACTTTTTAATGAAGGATGCAAATATACCTGAGATCCCTAGTTTTGATGAAGAAAACTTGCAGGAAAGTATTCAGTAGTATAAGCAACAGATGAAATACTTATGAGATGTTAATGATGGGTTGATGAAAGTTAACAGAGGCCTTATAGAAGAACTGCAGGATGTCCATAATCATTTCCAAAAACTGTTAGAAGTATCCAAAGAAGTTCTCAAAAGGAAAAGAGCTACTAACATGCATTCCACAAAGTTGGAGAAGACAGTCCAGGACCTACAACAGAGAAACAAGGAGCTTATCAAGAAGATTAATGACATGGAGCAGGAGCAGAAGAAAGTTAAAAGGAAGGAGAAAGCACTAGATGGCATTGCCCTCTTAGCTGAGGCAGCAAAAAGGCTATGAATCAGTTGTTCATTTAGTCAGTTGTTATCTTTTGATAAACACATATGTCAATGATTTACTATTTTTAGCATATTTTGTAATTTTGTAAGTTTGAACCTTTTACTTTACCTCAACGAGTTGATGGAGGTAGTTAGGGTTTTAGACCCAACTAATTTTGTAAAGAAGCACTATTTAGAGAGACAGGAAAGTCATTTAGAGGTTTCTGATTTTTGGGAACTATAGGAGGTCTGCAGACTGTTTGTATCTTCAGACTTGTTCAGAGCTAAGTATTGTGACTCTTATAAGCATTTGCTGATGAAATTATGAGATATATATGACTTTTATCCTTCAGTTTTTTCTGTGTTGGCTTCAATATTGAACTTGTTTAGTTTCTTAATAGATATATTCATTGCTAGTTAATGTGTATTTGCTGGTAGTGCTTATCTGTTAGGTATGAACTTCAACATAGGCTTTCTATTGGATCTTGTTGATATATCATGCATATTTATCATCTTTTGTTTATGATCTAGTTGTTATTTTGTTTCTGAATGTATTCCCTGATAGTTCCTAAAGCTTACAACCATTAAAACACTACATAAACCCTAAACATTATCTGTTTTATTGAATTTTATCTTGAGTGTGTGTTGGCTTGTTTCTCTGGCCTTAGAAACAATTTCTGGCACAAACACTATGGACCCAAACACGAAAAATATTCTGAGTGTACTTTGTGTCTTTGTCATGCTCATTAAACACTACAGAACAAAGTAACGAGTTTATTGTTGTAAGCCCCATTTCTCATAACCAAATGGATCTTTCTGAGTGATCTTGCTTTCCTTCACACTCGTAAAACTCAAGCTATCTTATGTTGTTCTGGAAGGAGTGTTGGGTAGGTGGTAATTTAACCTTTTTCAGACCTCCCTGACTAAGTATGAAAAAGGTGTGCCTTTTCTTCTTCGGAAGTTAAGAGAGTTCTTCTGTGGTTTGTTTTATACTTTTTCGGCCTTAGGAGACTAAATTGGATGAAAAAGGACCCCCCTGGAGTCTTCTTTGGAGTTTTCAGACTCTCTAAAATGTGAAAACACCGTTTGATCATGTACTAGTTCAGGCTCATTAAATCCATGGATCAGTGTATCAAGCATTATTTTCCCATCTCTTCAAGCTTGTTAAACAATTAAGAGTGAACCGAGTTTACTTTCCTGGACTCGTTAAAATTTAACAGGGAAGGTAAGGAAGAAGTTTTCTCTTATTTTCAGTAATGGCAGCATGTCGTCCTTGAACATAGCACTCTTTGCTTTCCGATATCCATGTTTTAGTATACACTTGTGTTCAGCTATCACTTTGAGTTTCTTACTCCTCCTCTTGTCCATTATACCTGGGGAATCTGATCATGTCTCCTACATGATAGATAAGTCTAGTTGTTCTATCTATCCGTTGTACGCTGCCTTGGGTCATCTCTGTGTTGTGCTCACTGTTCAAGGAATTTACCCAATGTCTGATCTATAACTTGATTCCATCATTTTTATATCTGCTATCTATTTGTGTCTCCCTTCTTTTTCCCAGTTCCTAGTCACTCTTGTGATCCGTTAGAGGATCTGTTGCCTTCCTTATCACAGCATGGTTCCGTTTCAGTACTTCCTGATGACGAAGACCTAGAGTTTTGATGATCATACCTCTGGATTCATTTTCATCATTGGTGAAATCCTTTGCTTCAGTTGTCAATTATTACCTATTAATTGACAAACTGTTGAATCCTCTCCATGTTCGACTTCAGCTTACCCTTATTCACATGGCTTGGATTGTACTTGGTTCTTTGGGATCTTTTATGAAGACCTTAGTCTCTCACATATAGACTAAGTTGCGCAAGAATATGTTCGATCTATCTACATAGCTTCCAGATCTTTGAAGACTCATCATTATTGTATATTGTGGCTTCGATCCACCTTTGTAATATACGTGGTTTTATACCCGTATCATATGATGTAATCAAATATTGTAAAGGAACTAATGTTCTAGTAAATTGAACATAGCATCCTCATATGTAACTTTGTATATGACATTATTATGCTTTGTTTCAGGTACTCTCTCTGCTCCATTGGATTTCTGAGTTCTCCAAAGATGAATATTATAATGTATTTCGGCCATCGTTCCCCTCTGACCTCACACATTAGGGGGCATCTATTATACACCTGAATGGAACCTCTCCGTCCGAGTGCCGACATCCCTCATGTTGGCACACAAAAGGACACTTATGGATAGAGGTTTTCCCAAAACACTATAGATTGGCTTGTCATGAAATACATTATTTTACCATCCACCTAGTTACTTTGTCATTTGCCTATATTTGAGATGTATTCGCGACTATCATTTTATACAACTCGTGCATCACTCACGGGTCTCCTGTACAGCAAGTCGCGAATCCAGGTATTCGTGGGTTGCACATATATGTAGTCGTGAGTCATCCGCAGGTTGCTCTACTATAGACCCGCGAATGTGTCTCAACATTAAAACATAAAAACACTCGTGCTAATGGGATATTAGTTAAGTTATTTAACTTAATTTCCTTAACTGTTGTAACCTCCCTAACCATCGAGAACTACCTTATTTCACCCATATAAATACAGGCCTTGGGGAGGGTCTTTTTTACTTACACTTGGAGAGCAAAGTTATGCTGGTGGAGTTTATACAGAAGTCTTTGGAGCAGTGAACTCAAAATTCTTTGGTTGCAGAGGAGTCCTTGTCTCAGGCATTGGGTTGTATCTGAACTCTTTCCATTATTGATAATAAAGAGATTACTTCTTCCATATGTGTTTCATGTCTTGTGGTTTGATAATTATTTATGCTTCTGCATCTATATGTGATTTATCTAACCTGCTTATACATATATGAATCATCTTGTATCTGGAAAAGTGTTTCTTGACAGGTGAAAGAGGAACAATCCTGAAGACTTTGAAAGTGGAACAGAGAAGAAGAAGATTAGCAAGGATCGACCTTCGTTTAACAAGTAAGTCCTTTAATCTTCCTATTTCTTATTCTGTGCTTTAAGAGTCAATTGTATGCAAGAAATTGAGTATGTTGGTAACCCCAGAACTTATGTTATTAGGTGTATAATCCTGTACAACAGCTCTTCAACAATATTCTTTCCCTTCGACACCTTAGCTTTCTTTCTCGGCGAAGGCTTCGTCACTTCCTCTGCTTCTGGAGACTTGCTCTTATCTGGGCAATTCGGGTCTGAAATGGTTTTGACTGATTCTTCTTCTTCATCATCAGCTCCATCATCTCCACCCTGGTCACTTCCACTCTGTTGTGACTCATCTTGTTCGTCACTTTCTTTGAGTGGGTCATTTTGCTGCGTCTGGCTAGGACCTGCGCCCACATCTGTTACTAGGGGAACTGGTATGCTCGGCCTTGTTCCTGTATCCTTCATCCATTCAGCCGGCCACTGCTGAAGTACTGCGATGATGTCTTCCTCGTTCACCATGTATGGCAACTTCAACCATTTATGCTTGTTATCTATGCGGGCCTGGATGAAGACATGATGCATGTCAGCCCTTAAATTGGCCACTCCCATATACTGAGAAAATAGCTCATTACTGAGCCGCGGTGTCTTCAGGATCTTGTATGAAATATTCAGGGCATAGAAGGTGAACACATACTTCGTCATCTGCTGCAACATTTTATCCTGTGAAACCCAAAGAGATGCGTACCTTACTGCACCAAGCATGTGCAGATGCACATCAACAAACTGTGCCTCTGTAGGTTCTCTCCATCCTACTAGTGCAATAAGCACTAACAGCCATGAGTAATGAAAGGGTCTACGTTTATCCTGTGCATCGCAGACATCTTCTAGGAATTCTCTAGCAATGTACTTTGCCCATTTGTAACTATAGCCTTCGACACAATTCGCAGCAATACTGACAATCGGGGCAAGTACTTCATTAGGTCTGCACTTTTGCATTAGTTTGCATGCTAGTAGCTCTGCGGGGAAGTGGATGTTTTGATGTCGAATTATCGAGGTTTGATACCCTCGCTTTCCTTTCGTCGGGCTGAAGCAGCCCTTCATGTGCTGCGCCAGCTTCGTGTCTTCGTGCTTTCCAACAAACTCAATGCTAGGATCAGGCCCTTCCTTCGGTAAGACTATAATCCTATGAATGAGCTCTCCATCAATGGCAATTCACTTGCTTCCTATCCATAGGTTCCCATCATGCACCAATGCCAATAGCTGCTTGACCAGTATGGTAACCTGCGTGTTGCGACCAAAGAGGGGGACATTCAGCACTTTCAACAAGCCAGCAGCCCACTTTTTCACTTCCAGTAGCGTCGTACTGGCCTCCAGATAATGGACAAAGTACAGGTATTTCCTAGGTGCAAACGGCAGAAATTTCCCACGATCATTCGTATCATGGTCTGCGTACTTGAGCCGGTCTATTTTCCCTGTCATCATTCCGACCAAGTGCACACCCTGTGGTAGTGAAGGGGTGCATAACGTGAACTTGGTTGTCCACCGAGGTGGCTGAACTCTTGGTCGAACAGGTGGAAGATATGGTGGACGCTACAGTGCAACGTTCTCATCCTCGCCAAAGTCTTCGAATTCACCGGGAGGATTCATCATGGGATCCTCCAGTGTCTTTCCTGATGGCTAGTGCCTCTCTTCATTCTGCTTAGAGCGAACTTCTGCCTTGAATTTGTTTCTGGTTGATTGTGTCTGCATTGGTTGACTCGGTGCTGGGGGAGTCTCTTCGCAAGGTGCAGATGTAGGTGGATTGCTCATAAGGTTCTACAGACCCCTCTATCTGAATTCTCTCAACAATTCCTGGACTTCACGATCAGCTGACATGGGCTGAACTGTAAAACTCAAGAGAGTGCATAATGCAAAATTCATAGGTCTAGGTGTCTTCTTATAGAATTCAACAACCAAATCTTCCATAACTGTGCATTGAAGACACCAACGGCACTAGATTCCTTAAAATATCATCATTACAAGCAGTTAATGCAGTTAACGTACCGACACCACCAAATCTGATTTTTTCCAATGGTCACATTTTAAGCTTCGACACACCTTTCCTCTTCGGCACAACTAGTAACTTTGGCTGCACCACAATAAGGGTCTTTGACACATCCTGACACCACGACAGAATTTATTCGACAACCTCAATGATTCCTGCATCGAGCATCTTATCTAGCTCCATCCTGACTTTTTCTTTATACTTAGGATTCAACTTATAAGGGCACTGCTTCACAGGCTTTGCATCAGCTTTCAACGGGATTTTTATCACTCCTATATCACCAAGGATACCTTTCATTTCTGAGAACTTCGATGGAAATAAGTCATGATACTCATGCAGAAGTTCAGTCACTTTGCCCACCATTTCTTCGTCCCAATAATCTCCAATGGTAGCGTACTTAGGCATTTCTTCTGATCCAATGTTTACTTTCCTTGTTTTCAAGGGTTGAGTTACTTCACGTGATTCGACTGTTGGTCCATGTACTTTGCAATGTCCTTCTCACTCAGGAATATTAATGTTGCAAGGTTCATCGTCTTCATCAATGGCGAGGTTATAAAATTATACTGCATTAGCTTCTTGTTCCTTCCAATTAGGTTGGTACTCAGCTATTTCTTTATCATCAAACACCTTAGTATGGATCACCCTAATAGCTGCGTCCAAAGCAGGGCAATCCTCATTAATAGAAAATGTGAGCACAAAACTATCAACAAGGTTATCCCAACTTACAATACCATGGTGAATCTCAACCTCTGCATACCAGTTCTTTGTTACAGGTTCCAGAGTGTGTACAAACCTATGTACCCATTCTTCACAAGGTACATGCTTCCAGGATTTCATAACACTGCTCCAAATGTTCCCAAGGGCTAGTATTACCATTAAATCTGCTTCACACCTCCTGAGGTTGATCCATGAATCTCAGGTGAAAAAAATTTTGACAAGCTCTCCAAATATGAATATACTTTTTATGACCATTCCACCATCTGGCAGCTGTGGCTCTGAATACTGAATCTAGAGTCTCCATTTTCTGTGAATCTGGTACTTGGTCTGAGAATTGTACAATAAAATATTCTAGGTCTGTCAAGCCATCAAAAGTAGGTAAGATCTTTGTCTGTGAGCCAACCCATCTGATAGACTTGGTAATTCTTACACATCGATGTCCATGTAGCTCATAAAGTCTATTCTGCCAATTCTCTAGGCCTTCGTCTGAATCAGTCATGCAAGAACTGTCACACTGCCAATCCATTATGCCTTCAGTAGTAGGGTTAACATAGTCTTCTTCTTTAGCTGTGATGTTGTAAATATGATCTAAAACATCCTGATCTTCATCTCTGACTAGATCTGTATACCTTTCTCCTTGAGAAGGGTCCAACGGTACTATGACTCTCAATCCTTTTCCTTCAAAAGTCATATGTCTGTTCTTAAGTTTGATTACTACATCATTGTCTATTGCCCATTCAATTCCTAGCAATGTTGGATAGGGGTTGATATCATCAATTATTTCAATGACTTCAAAATATGCTAAGGTACTGACTCCATCAATGTCCACCGGTACACTAGGGAATATTCCCAAGGGCACAATCTTCTATTGATTAGCTAATCTTAGCTGTGTAGGGGACCATTCAAGTGTAGGTATTCCCATTTGTTCCCATGTCTGCCTAGTTAGGACATTCACTTCTGATCCTAGGTCTAAAATGATATCAGTCATGTCATAATCTCCTATCTGAGCATGCAATCTCATTTCTCTTCCAGTCCTTCTAACTCTATTAACAGTTTTTCCTCTATCAGAGCTTCGCTGAGGTTTGCAATACGCAATAACTTTCTGTAACTCATTCAAAGGATTCTAATTTCTTAATAGCTTCATACAACTCTGTAAAAATGATGTTAGTGTACTTACTTGATCCGACGAATCTTCTTGAAACTGTAACTGATGTTGATGCTGTTGCGTAGTTTCTACTGATGTTCTTGGATCAGCAAAGTATTTCTTAGCTCCTATAAATGTTCCTTTTTCTCTTATAACATCGAAGACTGGGATTTTCCCTGGGGTTTTATAGACCCAAGCCTCATCAGGTTGTTTCCCCTTATTCTACACTTGCGTCATAGCTCCACTCCTTGTAACAACGTTAACGGCTGGGACAGGCCTTTTCTTTACAGCAACCATCTGAACATTCTAAGTGGAAGCGCCATTTATTTCTTGTATCTTGGCTATCAACTGTGGGCATTTCTCAATCACATGATCGACTGCTCTGCAATATCGACATGTCGTAGTTGGGTTCTGACAGTCTCTAGATACATGTCCTGCCTGATTACAGTTATAGAAAATAACCTGGCCTCGACCTCTTCCAGGCATACCACCACGACCTCAAGCTCTGAAATTACCTCGACCTAATGTAGTACCATGGTAACCATATCCATCATTTTCTTGTGCATTGGGTTGTACCCTATAAGCATCATAGGTTTTCTCTCTCATGAGGTCAAAGCTGCGACATTCGTCTTCGTTGTGTCCAACTGACTTACAGAACTTGCAGTAGGGATTCTTAGGTACTTGAACATATCTCTGTAGCAGATAGCAATCTCCATGTCGATGTTGGCCAATTGTTCTACAGATCTCACAATATATGACATTAGGGTTAAACGGGTTCGGTGCACCAGTATTCAAATAATTTCTTAATGCAGGGCACTGTTCTTTGTCATGACCTTCTATCTTACATCGTGTACACCAAACCTCTTTGCGAGTAGCTTTCCCTTTTTTCATGTCATGAAGCTCCAAATCCATTTCTGGTAATTGTGCTTGTAATTGGGCTATTCTAGAAATATCTCCAACGGGAGTTGTTCCAAGTTTCATAGCAATTTCCAATGCCTCTTGCTGATCAACAACCTTATGTTGCATAAGTGGAGTCCTGATATGAGGCAATAGTGCTGCGATGAACCATTCTTTATGCTATTCTATTCCAATAGTAAAAATAACTTGATCCAACAGAACCTTAAACCTCTAGTCAAAGTCCCAAACGGATTCACCTCGCTTCTGCTGAATTTCTTTCAGTTCAGTTATAGACTGTGACTCTAATTTAGGCTTCTTGAATTCTTTGATCATTGCTTTTTTAATATCATCCAAGACATAGTTCTGAGTACTGGAAAACTTCATAAACCAGGTCAAATATCGGTCTCTGAAAGAGGTGACCAGCTGCGATGTTCTTGTATTTTGATCCATAATATTCTTAGTAGTCCAAATAGCTTCCCATAAGAACAAAAACTGCTCTGGATCCTCTGATCCGATTCCTTTAAAGACTGGGAGCTTGATATCATCATTTACATGGGCCATAGTGGATTGAGGGGGGGGGGGGGGGGGGGGGGGGGGGGGGGGGGAAAACTGGTAACAGGGGGAGGACTCCACTTATGCAACATAAGGTTGTTGATCAACAAGAGGCATTGGAAATTGCTATGAAACTTGAAACAGCTCCCGTTGGAGATATTTCTGGAATAGCCCAATTACAAGCACAATTAGCAGAAATGGATTTGGAGCTTCATGACATGAAAAAAGGGAAAGCTACTCATGAAGAGGTTTGGTGTACACGATGTAAGATAGAAGGTCATGACAAATAATAGTGCCCCCTCCTCCTCCCCCTCCTCCCCCTCCTCCCCCTCC
Organism: Pseudotsuga menziesii; assembly: GCA_001517045.1. Lineage (NCBI taxonomy): Eukaryota > Viridiplantae > Streptophyta > Pinopsida > Pinales > Pinaceae > Pseudotsuga > Pseudotsuga menziesii. Next base: position 316,314 of record LPNX010940595.1, read on the forward strand.
AACCCTTAACTGGAAATTCACAGCGAAGTTAATACTTAACAATATATCCTACTTAACATTCGCCTACTTATCAAATGTATAAAAACATAACAGGAACAAAACAAACAAGAACCACCACAACACAAGATATACGTGGTTCACCCCCAGTGTAGGGGCTACATCCATAGAACTGCGTTTATATTCAACTCTTTACAAACAACACAGTTCTGATCTGTGCACTCAACTGTAGATCTCTGCGCACTCAGCTATAGATCTTCTCAACAACCCAAAACTACACACTTAGCTATAGAACCTTTCGCTGATCTGCGCACTCAGCTGCAGATCCTTTCTTCCAAAACCCTCTGCTCACTCAACTGCAGAGGTGATCCACGCACTCAGCTGGGACTTAACCTCAGCAAAACCCTCTACACACTCAGCTACAGAGGTCGTCCATGCACTCAGCTGGGACTTAACCTTAAACCCAAAAATAGGCCTTATCTTCTTTGCATCAAATTATCATCATACAAAAACCTTCGAAAAAGCTCCTTTCTCCTTTACATAAGTTCCTATTTATACAAGTGCACTATTACAATACCATGTGTTTAAACCATAGGCTTAAAAACCATGAGTTTAAACCATGGGTTAATTACAAAAAGAGGGGCTTCAACCCAACCCCGAAACCCCTAAGACTATTTTGGGCCGCAACTCCGCTTACAAGCTTCGCACCAAAACCACGGAGTTGCCAAAATTAAGGACCTTCAAGGTCTATGCCCCAATAGTTCAAGAGGTAGAACACACCATCACATGATCTCATCTTGTCCAAGTTTGTATAAGTGCCCAGCGATCAACTAGAAATCCAAATCCTTCACTACTAACTGCTTCTTCTCACTGGTTGACATTTTCTCTGGAGAAACTCCGGTTGCAAAGAATTGAATGATCGGTGCATAATGGTCCTCTACAATATCAACTCGAAATAGTTGTGCATCCGGAAAACCATCGTCAATATTGGTGGGCTCTTCACCTGTTTTAATGCAGGATAGATGATCACAACCAGCATTCAAGCATCCTGTATTCACGATTATTTCAAAATCAAACTCCTGAAAGAGAAGTAGTTAGCGACATATCTTCCCCCACAACACAGGCTTATTAACAAAATATTTCAAAGCCGAATGGTCAGTGAAATTTTTGAAGCGACTGCCCAAGAGATAATGCGTGAACTTCTGCAGCACATATACCATCGCCAACCCTTTTCTTTTTGTGGTGGTGCAATTCTTCTCAACAAAGGATAACTTCCTGCTAGAAAAGGAAATCAAGTGATTCAGATCTCCTTCTCATGGTTGCGAGAGTACCACTCCCAGTGCAATGGACAAGGCATCGACATGGTCATGGAACTCCTTGTTCCAATCGATGAACACAAGTATGGGTCCTGAAGCCATCTTGGCCTTCAATGTGTCGAAGTTTATTTGACACTACTACCTCCATACGAATGCGGCATCCTTCTTTAACAATTTCTCCATGGGGGCAGTAATTGCATCATAACCGCAAATGAACTTGTGATAGTACCTAGTATGTCCCAGTGTCACATGAAGCATATTCATATTTGTAGGTGGTGGAAGGCTCAGAATGAGCACAATCTTCGTTGGATCAAACAAAACCCCCTGCTTACAAACAATATGGTCCAACAATATACCAAATGGTGCGCAGAGGATGCACTTCTTTGAATTCAATGCAATCTGATGTTGTTGACACCTTTCTAGCATCAATCCCAGGTTTTCCAAGTGATCCTTAATCATCCTGTAGGTTGTCTAATCATCCATATATACTTGTATAAATTTCTGAATGAAATCTTTAAATGCAGCGACAACAACCCGCGAGAATACCCCAGGTGCATTCTCCAACCCAAAGGGCATCACTGTGTATTGAAAGCAACCCCATTCGGTGAAAAATGTGGTTTTATAGTGGTCTTCCTTTGCAATTTTGATCTGGTGATAACCATAAAATCCATCTGTAAAAGAATACATTTCTTGACTGCCTAGTCCCTCAAGAACCTCATTCGTGAACGGTGTCGAAAAGGGATCATGCATGCAAGCATCATTCATCTTTCTCAGATCAACACTGATTTGTATTTCTCCAATTTTTTTGTCTTGGACTACCATAGGGATTATACATTATGATTCTTCAATGAGCTCAATAATCCTTGCATCTAGCATCCGTTCAAGTTCACCCTTGACCTGTTCTTTATATCACGGATTCAAGCGATATGGCCTCTATCACACTAGTTTTGCATATGGTTTTAACAGGATTTTCATTTCCCCTAGGTCACCCAATATCCCCTTCATTTCTAAGAATTTTTTCAGGAATATATCTTGAAACTCATGCAATAGATCTGTGATCTTTGCCATGGTCTCCTTGTCCCAGTAGTCCCCAATATTTGCAAATTTTAGATTCTCTTTCATCCCAATGTTAACTTTCTTAATCTTCAGTGGTTGAGTCATGGGATCCGTCGGCACATCCGGTCGACATCCCAACTTCCTTCAGTCTCTAGAATATTAATATTACACAACTCATCATCATCCTCTAACTCACCAGAGATGTTGTAGCATTCCATCATCAGATGCATGTGGCAATGCACATGCGGGTCCACAGGATATGCGACTGGGATGGCTTTCAAGAGTACATCCCAAATGATCTGTAGTGCATTGGTAACCTTTGCATTGGCATTTGTAAAGCCAAAGGTATGTGCAAAGTAAATAGTTAGCTCCTCCCAAGTAGTTATTTCTCTATGCAGTTCTGCTGATATGTACCAAGACCTTAGCATTTCATCCAACCTGTGAATAAAAGCATGGACCCACTCATCCTTGGGTTGCGATGCCCACAAAGTCTGGCATTCCCATAGATGACTACAAGGGTTATTTTTTCCTTCATATCTCCCAGTGTGATATACCTCAATATATCTGAAGTGCACAGTCATCAACCGTTGACACTGTGTCCATTAATGAATGGTCTCCTTATGAATTGCTAACCAGTGTGTTGTAGTGGCCTTTAATGCTTCTCCTAATTTTAACAAGAGTTGAGGCTCATATACCTTCACTTCAAACTCCTTGAGGAACCCAGATAGTTCTAGTAGTCCTTCATAGATTGGAAACTCAATGATATCAGTCACGACATGGCGTAGTGAGTACATGATCATCCCACATTTTCTAAGCGAGACTTCATGCATCTGGTTTTGCTAATTTTCTAGTGCATCATCAAAATCAAAGGACACAAATCTAGCACTGTGCCAACCCAGTTCTTCGTCAACAATAGGATGGATATAATCTTCAGAAATATTGTAAATGTGATCCCATCCTATAACAACTTTATCTTTGACAGCTTCAATATATTTCCTTCATGAGGATCCCTAGGGGAAATGACTCGGATATCCTGGTTCTCAAATGTTATCAACCGCTTCTTAAAATTTATCACAAACATGTTGTCATTGGCCAATCCAATACCTAGCAGCACGGGATAGGATCCCCCTCCATCGATGACTTCGATTGCATAAAAATCAACATGAGTCCTCATACCCTGGACATCCACGACCAAGTTCAACACACGGCCTATTGGTTGGACTTTGGCCTGATTAGCCAATATCAGCTGCACTAGGGACCAACCAAGTTTTGGCTCCCCCATATTCTACCTCGTCTATTTCGTTAGGATATTCACATATGACCCAAGATCCAGAATAACTGAATGAACTTCATAGTCCCCAATATGGATGTTCGTTTTCATTTCTTTGCCCGTATTTTTATTCTATAATGAATTTACCGCAGAGTCCTGCAATTTCCTATTCGAATGGTGCAACAACTTCTCAATCTCAATCATAGCATCGGGATCTATTTCCAAGGATAAGCAACTCTTGAAGAACTATTTTCTAGTACCATACTTCTGCGATGGTCCAGCTTCTAATGAAGAGTCAAAAGAAGAAGGCATACCAAAAATAGGTGTCTTACCAGGGTTCCTTCCAATCGCCTCGCGAGCTTCAAAACATGTATCTCTCTCAGTTATGATATTGAAATGTGCTTTCTTCTTGCCATCCATTTAAACTTGCGGTCATGGTCCATCACCTCCAGTCTTCACGTCACCTTGACTTACAATCCCAACATCAACATCCTTTGTTCATGGCTCTGCTAGAATTGTCCCAACCATCGACCCTTGATTTTGGTTCTGTGGCAAAGGCTGATTTAGAGGTGGATTCTGGTTCACCAGGGGGTTCATAGGATGATTTATATTCTTATTTTGTATTGGAATTTGGGGCTGACCCTGATTCTGCAGTTGATGCTATTTCTGTATCTGATTATGTGCCTAGAACTGGTTCGGGTTCTGTAACAGAGGAAGATTTCTAGCCTGCCATTTTGCTATTAACTGAGGGAAGTTCTTAATAGTATAATTGCTTACCACATAGTATGCACACTACAGATGTGTACAATCCCTTTGATAATTCCCAAATGTCCCACAGTTGTAACACTATATTGATGCACGACCTCGTCCTCCTCCTCGGCTGAAACCTCCTCTTGCCCTGAGTCCTCCACGGAATCCTCCTTGCTGCTGATATTGTGGTTGAGCTACTTGCTGCTAATACTGGGGTTGGTCCATTTACTGCTGTAGGGGAATTGGCTACTACTAAACATAATGCGCTTCTTGGACATACTGTAGCTATAGAGGAGCCATCGGGTTCTGGGTGTACTGTGGTTGCGACGCAATCTGCGGCTGTGGTGCAACCTGCATCGATGGTTTCAATGGAATAAAATGCATATGTGGTGGTTGTGTATAATGGAATTGAGTTGGAAGATGTATCACATGTGCCTACAGCTACTGCACCATGCAAGGATCTTCACCTTTCACAAAATACAAATCGTATGTCCACTCTTGAAGCAGATCATAAGCTCGACAATCCTTATTCTCGTAGCCCACTGAGCGAAAAAAGGTTGAATATAAACTTGTTGGATTCATAACCATTTTCTATATGTATATACATTCTTCATGTTGATGCCCATATACTTGACATATGCGACACCATGCCACACCACCACAACTCAACGGGTTCAGTGCTCCTGAGAGTAGATAATTCCAGAAAGTAGCACAAGTATCTTCGGTGTGTCCATCCACATGACACCGAATGAACCACAAGTTCTCATGTTCATATTTTTCCTTCTTGATATCCTAAAATAGAAACATTAGGTTCACCAGCTATGCCTGGATTTGGTTCATGCCAACAACAATTTCTCCGATAGGGGAAGCCTCCATCTTCATTGCAATTTCTAGAGCCTCGCTTTGTGTCGTAATATTTTTCTACATCAATGGATGTGGATATGAGGGACTAGTGCCGCAATGAACCATTCTTTTTGTTCGTCATCACTCATATAGAATCTTACTCATGCCATCAATGTCTTAATCCTATGATCAAAGTCCCAAACCATCTCATTAGGGAATTGTTTGATTTCCTTCAGCTCTGTATAGTATTGTTCTTCATATTTTGGTTTCTTGAATTCTTCAAGAAGCCCCTTCCGAATCTCATCCAAATTCTTTGCCATCATCCCTTGCGGGACATTTATGAATCTCATATACCAATCGAGCACATGACCCTGAAGGGTGATCGCTAATTGTCCTTTCTTCACATCATCGTCTGTAGTTTGTCAGGCAGTCCAGACTGCATCACATAAGAACCAATAATATTCTGGGTCATCAGTGTCATTTCCATGTAACATAGGTAGCCTCAAATCATCTCCCACCATCCTAGACCTTCTTCCTATAGATGCTTCTTTACTAATAGATGTTGCTTAGCATGTCGATGTAGATTGTGTATATTTTCCTGATGGTGGAGTAGTGTGCGAAGGTGTGGACACATTGCTACTAGGGTTTTATCATGTTTCTGCCCTAGGCGTAGCCTGGGTCTATTCGTCCTCTTCATCACTATAGGGTCACTTCATCCCATTTGGTTGTCCTTCATGGTCTAGCGTTCTAATTGTAGTAGGACCTTCCCCCATCCTCTGCCTCTTCTGTACTCGAAACATTGCTCCTCCTCTTGTACAACCACTCTCTTCCTCAGCTAACCTCACAGTCTCATAGAAAATCACACCCATCTACCCCTTATCTTTCCATTCGTCACCCCCCTTCTATTCGGTGTTCATAGCCTCCACACACCATAGTTTTACTACTTGAAGTGCATCTTTAGTATGCCCTTTTCACAAACAAGAATCTTGATTGACAATTGGAGAGAGAGTAAGAACCTACTTCATGGTCCAATGAAGAATTCTCATTCTAATGTGCTGTATGAGTTGTTGGTATCAACCGCAAACTAAGTGATGTATCCTCCCAAAATACTATCCACCCAAGCTTTGACATCCCATGATGCCTTGTTTTCAGTATCTTGTAGTTCCCGAATTAGATCAGAGGTCCAGGTCGTCGGCTCTCCCCCCTGGAATTTGCGCTTCTTGTAGGTGAATTGCGCCAACCACTCATAGAGTATGATGGGAAACTCACAGAAAAACCATTCGTGAGGACCGTCGTGAAGGTACCTTTCCAACCATGTTTTTGTTTTCAACTTTGGGTTCTGTTTCTTGGCTTCAGTGAACTCTCGCAGTCTTAGGTCGAACCAATCTCAAATATTTGGTTTTTTCGGATGCCACAACATATCCTCCTCTTAATCGCAATGAGGTCCTAGAAACGGAACCATTTGTTAGCCAAAACTCACCAACAAAGCCTCCCAACCAGCATGATCTCCCTGAGCACCGTCCCAGACAGGTTTTTCCCTACCTGGAAACACCCACAGAGCGGATGAAGTCTCACCCGAGATGTTCGAGGGAGAGCTGTCGAAACCAAGTTTCCGGTAGTAAGGAGGAGGATCGGGGAATCAACAATTTATCAACATAATTATCAGATCTAATAGAGTGATTCATCAGGTATCACAACATTCATTACAGATCTATCAGCATAACCACTAATCTAAATGAATCGCATCATTTACTTATTCATTGTAGCAGTATCATATTATTCGTTCATAAAGCAGATCCATAAAACATCCATCATTGATATCGCAGCACATAAGGACAGAAAATAGATATGAAAAAGAATAGAAATTCATAGCAACATCCTTCATTTCATATTACTTCTGCACAAGAGATCCAAAACATACAGTACTTCTCCACAGCAAGAGAATAATCAACCCATTGGATAACACAAAACTCAATCACTCTCTACTTTCTCACTCATAGATGATCGACAAATCGACAGATAGATCGTTCTTGGATTCATGGATTCAATGATCAAAGATATCTCCCACATTTTCAATTCTAACTCTATATATAGGCTTGCGCCTTTACATTCAAGGTCCACTTATAACTAAATCCTAATTGATTTAACCACTAATGACCTATATCCACAAAATGTGGTCAACCGATACAAAAAGATGCATAAAATATTCAAAAACAATTTGTTTTCTGCCCATCGCGGTGTCACATGAGCTTGTGCATCCACCGTGTTGCTACGCAACTCACTTACCCAAAAACCTCTACCAATAAGATGACATGCTTGTTGTAGGGTATAATATGAAGGATATAAATGTGCTCAAAAGAAAACTAGCTAGATCATTTGCAATGAAGGATTTGGGTGCCACAGAGAAAATCCGTGGTATGAGAATAACAAGAGACAGGAAAAATTGCAAATTGATGTTGTCTTAAGGAGAGTACATAGAAAAGGTGTTGCATAGGTTTAGACTGCAGAATGTGAAACCATTTAGTACACCTTTAGCCATCCATTTCAAACTAAGTAATGAGATGTGTCTAGAGACACAGTAAGAGATATATTACATGTCCAGGATTTCGTATTCATCAGCAGTTGGAAGCTTAATGTATGCCATGGTGTGCACAAGACCAGATATTGCACATGCAGTGGGAGTTTTGAGCAGGCATATGAATAATCTAGGTAAAGAGAATTGGAAAGTAGTACACTGGATTCTCAGGTATTTGAGAGGAACCACTTCTCATGCATTATGTTTTGGAGGTTCAAACACTGTTCTTCAGGGATATGTTGATGCAGATATGGCTGGTGATAAATACAGTAGGAGGAGAACCAAAGGGTATATGTTTACTGTGGGTGGAACAGCATTAAGTTGTATTTCAAAACTGCAACGGGTTGTTGCACTTTCAACAATGGAAGCAGAGTATGTTGCTGCTACAGAGGCTAGTAAGGAGATGATTTGGTTGAAGAGGTTCATGGAGGAATTTGGTAAGAAGCAAGAGAATAGAAGGTTGTACAATGACATCTAGAGTGCCATTCATCTTGAAAATAACTCATCCTTTCATTCAAATACTAAACATATACATCTCAAGTACCACTTCATAAGATCTGTTCTAAATGAATAACTGTTAAAAAACTGGAAAAGATACATACTAGCCAGAATCCTGCAGACATGTTGACAAAGGGAGTAACCAAAGAGAAACTGAGTTCCTTCTCGGTTTCTATTGGCCTTCAATCATGAAGGTGAAAATAATAAATTTTCCAAGTCCAAGGTCCATAGCATAGTCTAGCAAGTGCAGCAGTGGTGGAGTTGTTGTGATTAGTCTCCAAGTGGGAGATTGTTGGTTGTGGATCCTAATCTTCCATATCTAGAGATATTAGTCAGCCATGTTTGTACCCTAGGTGTACTGTATACTCGTTTCCCCCCTTAATGGTTCGGGGGCATCTCCCCCAAGAAATGGGGGTTTGGGGGCGAATCCCCTGAGAAAATTTTTTGGGATGTTTGTTGGCCAACAGTTTTGCGGACCCATGGTATTGGGTTAACCATAGTATTTTGCTATGGTATTTCCCCTATAAAATAAAGCATTATAATACGGCTTTGTATGGTATTGTATTGTATTGTAAACAATCTCTATGATTGTGTGAGAGAGATTGTGAGAGCATGAAGAGGAAGTGCAGCGGTGTTGCTACAGGTTGTATCCCTTCATCTTTCTAGACGTAATAAAAGGACTGGTAATTTCTGTGTGGACATAGCCCATCGTTTGGGTGAACCACGTTTTATCTATGTCTCTTTGTAATGTGTTAAATGTGTTTTTGCATCTTGTTTAATGAATTAACTATATATATGTTGTTGCTCTGCGGTCTTGTTTTCTAACAATACCAAGGAGAAAATACAAGCATATGAAGCATTAAATTATGACAAGATACGGAAGTCAATTTCAAAGTGCATTGCATATCATTCAGCGATGAGTGAAGAGCAACGTCGAAGATCAATTTAATACATTAAGGGTTATGCGATAAAGGTCACTAGATGACATCATTCGATACTTCATGGTGTTAGTATTGTCGAGAGCTCAAGGAGAGCCACATGTAGTCAGGGTGCAAGTTCACGTAGTAATTACTAGTCGATCAAGGAATACTGCATGAAGAACACCCCATCCACAGAGCCATGAGACCATAAGTAAACAGAAAAAGGATACAGGGGATTCCACATCTACCATGATTTTAGGGTTACCAGAGTACATAACACTAAGCAAGTAGGATGACAAGTTAGTTCAAGTATCAAAGGATGTTAAATACCCTTTTATTACACCACAAATCCATGAAGGATTTTTTCAAGTAGGAGACATTATGGGGAGGGTGTCAAACTTAAAATATACAAACCATGACCTAGTAGATAAATTCAATTTTCCAAAGTTCAAGCTAGATAGGTATTTGTGAATGGTACCCAATGCAAAAGGAGGATCATGTATCATAGAGACACTCGACTGGGGTTCCGGATTGGATAAATCCAGTATTTTGGGCCTCTTGAGATTTCACACTTTGATTGTAGTGTTTAAGCCAATGCTTGTGTCAAAGAGTTATTTATATGTGTCTATGATGGAATTTTGTGACTAGATAGACAAATATCAATTGATATAAATATGGTGGTGAGAATTACAGGCCTTCCTACTCAAGGGGTGGATCTAGAAACATGATTTTGGAGAAAGGAGAAGGATCAACAAATTGAAAATAGAATGAAGGAAATATATGAGTTGGAAAAGAGAAACCTATATTTTTAAGTGGCCTCAATTAATGACCAAGTTGTTCGATTTGCAACGTGGATCCTGCTAGTAAATTTCAAAGGAAATGTCGACCGAACCAGGTTCTGGAGGCTATGATTGCTGTCACTGAACAATGTTTTGAGGGTGTTTAAATGAAATGGGTAGAATTTGTGTTGAATGAGTTCTTAAGTGATTGGAAATATGCTCAAGTTATAGGTAATATTTTCCCTTATTCACGGTTTCTATTGTTTATTGATTTATTCGCATGGGAAAAGCATGTAGATTCTCATTTTGTAATGCTACAACCTAGCAACCCAGTTTGCATCATTATGGGTTAGTAAGAATCAATATCGGCAACGGAAATCTAATGTTATATTTTTACCTTTATAAGGAAGCCACATACAATTCAATATTAGCAAGTTTCATAGGATCGAACCTCAGATTGTAGATCTTTTTAAGGATATTATTTATTTTAAGGAAACCCCACAACATATGTATATTCGAGCTCGGAGAGACCCTAATAAATAATTCTTATAAATGCATTACAAGTTGACGATGCAAGAGGTTGGTGAAATTATTCATGAATGGCCCACAGAGTGGAAATTGTCGATTACTGCCGATGAATAATCACCACTCATGCTGTAGGAAGTATATCATGTGAATCAAGAAAAGAAGCAACAAACTAGCCAAGGTAAGGATGGGAAAAATACATAGGTTGAAGAACAGTTTAATGAGACTGGAAGTATAAAGGAAGTGGGTGAAACAAAACAAAACCCATCATTGTGACAAGATCAAGGAAGAGAGTTGAGTGTGACATAGCCATGTCCCTCGACCAGAGGAAAAGGAAAATTTTTAGAACCACAAGTAGTGAGGAAAACCAAGAGAAAATATCATAAGGAACCTACAGTACTAGATTTAATAGAAGATAATGTGGAACTACTAACATATATATTTAAAGATACCATAGAGGAAATTTGGAAGAAAGGTATCGACATGTAGCTAAATTTGTATGGAGGACTTACACACCAGATCAACGTGTTGTAGGAAGTGTTGGAGGGAATCTAGATCACATCATATCCAAAATTTGCAGCAACAGGAAGGTAGGTTGGTACAACACAAGGAGAGATACTAATGTCATATATGATTTCAGGTTTTCCACCACAAGTTGTGTAATTACCTCCACAAGCATTAAAATGTTTGGGCCATATGTATTTGTAGGTATTGAAGGATTTAATTCTCTTTATCTGCATTTGGAAGAAATACCAATGCATGCTTTGCATACTCTTCACTTGAGTGTTGCAAATGAAATCAAAGCATGAGAAGGATATATCTATAGTCTAATGGTAAAACAGAATATAGAGAAAGAACAGCTCAGTGAAAAATATAAGGGTATTCAAAAGGAACATGATGAAGTGGTTGAGTAAAAATAAATACCACAGAAAGTTATAGAGACAATATGCAGTGAATTTCTTGAAGTTGAAATGCCAGAAGTAACACCGCTCAAGAGTAAGATGTCAAACTTGAGCAAATTTTTTAAGGGATTTAGAGAGAAAATTCATGAATTTGAATCCCAAGTGATTCGGAGTACACCATAGGAGGTATGAGACCAGCATGATATCAAAGCTAAAACTTCCATAGCTGATATTAGGACATTTGAGGTGGAATGTGTGAAGTTGTTGATTGAAAGTGCGCAAGTATGGGTATCTTTGATGGATAATGAAGGGTTACAAGAAGCCACTACTAAGTTGGAAAATGCACAATTGAGAGCTATGAAGCTTAAAGAAGTTATAAAGGTATTACCACCACATGAAAGAATGACAAAGGTGGAAGAAAGAAAACAACTACAAATGGAAATAAATTAGTTGCAGCGTAAATAGAATCAAAAGGTATAATGTATGTAGAATGAAGTAGTTCATGAATCTGATATTATTCAAACAAATCATGAGGAAATAAAGAAGACAATTCAATTCGTTCAAAAACAAGTGAAAGGTGGGGTATCTGCGTAGGTAGTTATTGTTGGCTATCATGGGCAGACCCGGGTTTACTGTATTTAACCAACAACACCCCTAGCTCACTGGCCCTTTCAGCGACAGACCGCAAAGCGGCCTGAAGTCTCACCCGATGTGATTCTAATGGGTTGGCCAAGGACTCAAGCGTCTTGGACCAGGTTCTATGGCATCCTATTTGCGACTCGCAGATCTACTAGCCGTGAGGCCTCTTTCTCTGTGCATCGTGCGACCCTTCTGCTCGCATCACGTAATCTCCTCGTCTCGCAGCTCTTCTGACCGCGAGATCTCTCTCTTCCTATTACGCGGTCCCTATCCGCATCGCGTAACTTCCACTGACTCACGACGACCCCATCCTTATTGCCTCACCGCGCACCAGGTGACATGTAACTTCCTCTCCAATGCTAAGTCCTTAACCTATGGTATCACGCACCGCAGCTCCTCTGCTGGTGCGGTATCGCCTCCCTGCGATATCCTACTCCCGCGGCTCAGCGCACTTAGCGTTTTTCATGTCAACTTGAAAGACTCAACATACCAGACTATTTAACACTGCGACTAGTGACTGTTTCAAGCAAAGCATAAATGAACCCACATACAACATGCCAAAGACTTCAACTTATGTCTATCTTTCTATATTACTGTGAACGGAACAACGCATACATACATTCAACTGTAAATAAGGCTCATATAATAACTAACAGATGCAACAAATAAACACAACACATGAATCAATCGTATAACACACGATTTTAACGTGGTTCACCTCTAGGATGGAAGTTACATCCACAGAACTGTGTTCCTATTATAGCTCAGGGGAAGGTAAACACAGTTCTGCTGCACTGCATATGCAGCTTAAGATCTTATCTCTTAGATCTCTTCTCTACCTCTATATTGCACCTCTTACAATATACTCTTCCCTCTCTGTCGATCCTTGCAGATCGTTACATGCATGCTCTATGAGCCAGCTACTGGTTACAGTAAGATACTACAGCTAATAACAGAACCAGAGCTTGGCTTCTACAACTGTCTAATAATNAGCTGAGTCAACGAACGAACCCTTTTACAATGCAAAATATATCCCTTTATAGGCGACCTGAAGGTCTCACCATTACAACACTATGGGCCTATCCCAATAGTAACCCAAACCCTAACTAGTGATAGTCGGTGTATCTATACTTTGAGGTAGCCACTATCCGTCACACCACAGCTCTCTGCGGTCTTCCATGCTTCCCGGGGCTGATCATGGGTACTATGCACCGCTTCCCTTCACCACAGCTTCCTGCAGTCTTCCATGCTTCCCAGCGCTGACCATGGGTACTGGCGCTACTTCCCTTTTTCTATCCTTCGTCTTCAATACCTCGGCCTAGTTGCTCCTTTTCCTTTATGAGGGTAGATGAGCCCTCCTGTCTTCCGCCGCTGCCTTCAATGCAGTTGGTGAGCTCTCTCTTCTCGGCCACTCAGGTACCATCGTCTTCCTTGACTTCTCTGTCTTCTACGTCATGGTTTCCAGCTCTGATCTGTAGCTAGAAACCTACTACAGTGTCGTAGCTCTGCCTCTTGTATCTCCGCCAAAACTGTCTATCCGTCAAAATAGGAGCTTCTTCTATAACTGCGGGACCCTACTCCAATAGTTATGACTCAATAAGAGCATGCTAAAAAAGTAAAGAATATTGTTAAGTCAATAAAATACACCTATGGACAGTTTTTGTCATAGTGGCAGACACCTGAGAAGCAGCGTTGATGTGGCTTGGGACAATACACATTGGAGTGTTGGGGGCCTGTTGGACTTGGAAATTTTTGGCATATTTTTGGAAGCATTTTTTGTGTGAACAAAGATAATACAAAGCGGTCCAAGGAATAGGGGTCGACTCTGATGTAGTAGCCATGAAATAAGGAAATGGGACAGTTTGATGATGTCAAACACGGAGTTAGTGGAAGCAATCACATTTTTTCCACTTGTAATTATGAGTCCAATTACTGGGAGTAGGAGGGCTTTGATTAATTCCCATAAATATGTGATGGTTTGGGAAATTTGGGGTTGGTTAATTTTGAAGAGATTACTTGGTTTTTGGGTTTTAAGTACTGAATAAAGTTCCCCCTTTGGATATAAGGCTATGGAATTATTGTATGAGTGATTCACAAGGACTTGTAGTGATTTGCACACTTAGTGTGCAAATATATTGTAAAGAGAAGAAGAGAGAGAAAGTATACATTATGTGTGTGAAGACATGAAGTGCTTATTTACTGCAACTCATGAGTAAGAAAAGTGCTTATTTGGTTTTCCTCTGTTTTGGGTTTCCATGTAAAATCATGGTAATTAATATGTGTGACTAATGATTGTGTGTGTTATATTTTTTCTTATTATGTAATCTTGATCTAATGTTATCACCGAGGATTTAATATAAATGGTTATGAATGCTATGCAGTTAATGGATGAGTGTCGAAGGCCATTTCTTTAATATTATGGAATATAAATGAGATTTAAAAGATTTATTATGTTGAATGCTACTATTTTATATCCCCACCTCCCTTCTCTAATTAAAAAACTTGGTTACTATAGTTCCCATAAGTACCTCAGGTGAGATTTCACCTGCTTCGCATGTGATGCCAAAAGGGTAGGTATCTTGGGGATTGATGGTGAAAGAGTTGGTGAACCTAGGTCAAAGTAGAATTGAGCCAATCGTCAATCTGTAGCTTTAAATATTTTAATCATTAGGCAACATAGAACATCCTAAACCCCTTATAGGTTTCTCTTATAATCCCATAATTATTAGCATAGGGGTGCAAAAGAAAAGGGTACAAGGCCTTGTTTTACATGTATGTTGAAATTTTGAAATAATTGGTAAGTGTGTAAGTTGAAATTCAAATCAATTTAAAAAAAAGGTTGGAAATAATCCAATTACATTCAATTTTGATAGCTCTAACCATGTTGATCATCTTGGCCTAAACAAATCTTACCCCAAAATATAAAGCTTCAATTCACAATAGAAATGAAAAAAAAAACTACATAATTGTTAACCATACTTCAATCATTCTATTATAGAAAATGATACATCAAAAAGGAAAACATATCACAAATCTATAGAAAGAATATGTATAATATAAGGAAATACAACTCAAATGAATAGATTCATTATATATGTGACGACATTTTTGGCTTCAATTCTAGTAAATCCCATGAATGTAATCTCCTATCACTCCAAAGTCTTAATGTGTTATTTGTATTTAATAACTGGTAACTCAAACCCCAAAATTGAGTATAGATTTTAGAAGCCCTTTTGCACCTTAAAAATGTTGTGATACCATGCATCACTTTGTCCCTTGGAGCACATTGTGTTCTTCCCAAACTTGCCTTTTCTATGTGAGCTTTTTATCAAGAGATAGAGGATTGAAGTGGTGGAGGCCCAAGTGGAGAACTCGGTTTCTCCGGTTCATAGAAGTGCCAACAGAGTTTGTCACAATTGTATCTATGATTTATTAATAGAAATATATTTTCATGTCCAATTCATGTGCATTTTGAATATGAATATTGAATCCATGGATGTATTTAATTGCTTATACATGGTTGATTAGATATGTTATGATAGCTCTAACACATCTATATATATCATGCTTGCTTTTTTTGTTGTTTTTGAGAGAAAATTGTAATTTCAATTGCATTGAAAAAGCTCAACGGGGATCTACTTCAACTGTCCAAAATAAGGTACGATTTAATATCCCTTAGTGTTATATTTTCTTATTGTTGTTTCATATTGGGAAAGATTGATTTTTGGTGTCATACTGTCTGTTGTGGTACCCCCAAAACATAGGAAGTTTCTCTCCGTAACAGAATTGGCGACTCCGCTGGGGAGGTTCTTAGTTTTTTTTAATTGGGTATTGGGTACTAAATGTGCTTGAATTGCTCTTTATTTCTTTGTTTCTATGTCAGGGCTGGAGGTATGTTTTCCCAGTAGTGTCCTATAGGAGTAATTTGGTCTTGGATTATCTGTTTTCCCTATTTTTCTTCCTTTTCCTTCATGTACGTGATTATTTGCATTATAGTAGCGTATACATGCGGATTTCTCTTGGATTCTCACGTATGTATGCAGGTTTACTCCATACAGTCGCATATGATTTGATCTTGAGCTTCATATGGAGGATTGAGTGTTGTTGGGTGATTTTTTATGATTGTTGATTCTTCTTGGGTACTGTTGGTGTCTATATATAGCCTATGTTTCTGACGAGAGACCCCTTTTGATCTATTTTTTATTAGGTTTTGTTCTTTTAATTCATTTCTTGTTTTTGTTTTGGGATTAGTGCATTAGGTCTCTTTTATCTTGGAGCCTTGTTTGTTGTTGTCTGTGAGTGGTTGCAGGGTCTGATAATTGTAGAGTTTGTTAGTGCTTTTTATATCTCATTTATTTAAAAAAAATACAAAAATACTTTTGCTTTTGCAAACTTATGCATTCTTTCATTTGCATGGCATTGTACTTGCATTAGGTTTTTCTTATTGAATTATAGTCAGGTGGTCATTTAGTAATGATTGCACTCTCATTTGAAGGAAGGAACTTGCATCTCATTTAGTGGCACACCCTGTTTTTTCATTCGACAAAAGATTTGCACTTGGAATGGTTTGTTATGTGTGAATATTTATTTCATTGTTGGGTCACAATATCATTATTTGCATGACCATTTGCTTTTGAGCAATCACAACCATTAAAATCAACGCTTAATTAAAATGAACTACACATTTTTCTTTTATAGGGTTCACCAACAAGATTAGGTTTTAGAGTCTTGGAATAGTTCATTGTGATTAAATTATCCAAGACTACTAAACAAAAACAATTAGGTGTCTATCCACAAGAGAGTGAGAAATGCTTGGCATAATTAGTGTTTCTTAGGAATATCCTCTTACACAGGATTCAAGCATGAGGCAACGCACGCAATTTTGATTGGGATAACCATGTTCACTTTCTATGAGTGTCAGAGATATTTCCAGGATCGTATTTGTATCTAGGGGCCTTTGAGGTGTTGATTGGTGCACCCTTGTGGTACCAGTTGTGCTTTCAGGATTTGAGATTTGCTACGCTACCCATACGATCGATCCTGCCTACAAATTTCTGCCTAAACATTGATTATATGGGGTGACCTTAGTTTCCTTACCTATGTATCACATGAGGTACTTGTAGAGGTTATTTTGTAAGTGTCATGGTTAGGTAGGGGTCGAAAAACATAGCTTCTTTATGATTTGAATATGAGGGACACTATAATTGGTTATGAACCTCCACTTGTAGTGTATGGGAATCTCAAGCCTCTCCTAGTCAAGGCATACCTGCTGCATTTAGGGACTCACATATCCTCCCCTTGGTTTTAGTTTTTTTTATGTAGATTGTTTTAGGAGTGTGCTCTGTGTACGCTAGCTTGCTTAGGGTTGCATAGTTATATTGAGTCTTTTATTTTTGTTGAGTCATTGTGGATCCATGTGTGGTGCTTCATCGTTCTCGTCATTTAGCAAGAATTCTTCCTTCTGCGACTCCTCTTCCTTTGGGAGAGAGAACCAGACAATCCAGGTGGACTAACTCTCACTTTGATTCACGCACCAGTAGTGACCATGAGCCTAAGATCTCAAAGATCCCTGATCTCCCACCTCATGTATGGGACTTTGAACCTTCAAGCACATATGGGAACCCGGTAAGGTCAGGCCATTCTATGGCTAGGACATCCCTAGATGATCATTCATTTTTTCCGGGCTACATGCACACAAACTGACGATATTGGTCGCGCAGTCCGAACCATGAGACTCACCATGCACCCACTAGCACTAGCACGATTAGGTATGGCATGCCTGATATTCTTAAGACTGATCTGGTCCTCCATGTCACGTCATGTTTTGACCCTGGTGCTGCTCCTGGGGGCACTTCCATTCCTTTCCAGATGGAGAGGTTTGGTAGAACTAGTAATATTACACCTTCCATACCTGCGGTGGAGCTTCCTTCACAGATGCATCCTAGGCCTAGCACTGTCATTCCCATTCAGGGGCCTAATCCTAGACATGTGAATATTGGGGGCACAAGTTACATCCCTTCCCATATTCTGTCGTTTTCAACACCGGTTCCTTCAAATGTGTTTTTGACGACACATCCTCTTCCTAACTCCAGTGGTCCTTCGATCCAGAGTTCTACCGCTAGCCATGTTCGTCCCGTGTCTAGTCACACCATAGTGTCACAAGGATATGTGTCTCCTCATGTGTCAGTCGGGTATGGACCGGCTTATGGCCAGTCTTATGGACAGTATTATAGGCCATCTTATAGACACTCTTATGGACCATCCTATGGAACATCTTATGGACAAACTCATACACCTTATCGGTACGGGTGTCAACCCGCTTATTAGTCTCCTAAATATGGCTTCATAGATCCCTAGCCTCAAGGTACTCCAAACTACAATATGCAACCCTACATGGGTCAAACGGGAGGAGGTTACTATCCCACTAACCAAGGCCATGGTGTCTATAATAATCAACCCTATGTGAACCAACCTTATCAGGAATCTTGGAACCAAATGTCTAAACCTATAATCCATTTTCTTGCAACGCTAAACCTACTTGACTTGCCGATATTGAAAAATGATTATGTTTCTCATGACCCAGCATGGTTGGTCGTTCCCACCAAGGTTCCTTTGGACATTCCAAATTTCGAGGGTAAGAACGGTGAAGACCCTGCTTACAATGTCACGATATTCCACTTATGGTGCTCTTCAAACTCCTTAAATCATGATTTCATTCGTTCAATAATATTTCAAGGCACCCTCATAGGGCCTGATAGAAGTGGTACATAGATTTTCCTGGGGGGGTTTACACATCATTTAATGACCTAGCTATGACCTTCCTCAATCACTTTTAGTTACCCATGTGTTATGATGCTGGTACTGAACTATTGTCGACATTTCAGCAGGACAAATCCACACATATATCTGATCACATTCAAGAGTGGCATAGATCGAAGAGATTGATTAAGGCCTTTATATCACCAGAGTTCATTTTGGATTGGTTCCTCAAGTATTTATTTCCTTACATAGTGAAGTACATTTCCACAACCGGAGTGTAGAACGAGAAGCAAGCTATCTTTATTGCTCAAGAATTGGATTTGATTTATGCTCAATCTAGGCTCTTGTATGAGATCATACCGAACTCACCTAGATCCAATTTTGACCTAAGCTTAAGCTTGGGCCACATGTTGATGTCATTGTTGGCTCCACAAGTACTAAACCCACAAGCTTGGTTACAAACCAAATGAATAATTTTTCTATTAACTAGCCTACTTCAAGACAATCTATGGCTTCCTCTCATCCTACCCAAATGGCGGAAGTACTTTCAGTGCAATCATCGAACTAGAAAGGTAACCAGCAACCTGGACGGAATAAAAAGAAAGGTAAAAAAAATCGAAAGGGTGGGAATAAGAATGAAAATGATAATAATGACAAAAACAACAACAATGTTGGGGGGGACAAGAAACCTAAGTGTAAGGTTAAATTTCCTTGTAAGCTGTGTGGAGATGATCACCTCACTCACTTGTGCCCTCGGATGGAAGATGCCTCCAAGTTCATCGCACAGCGCCCAGCTGTGTTGACAAATCATTTACCACAAAATCAGAACATGAACTCGAGGACCGTGGATCCTAGTGGTACTTTTGGTGGGACTCCAAACCCATTGGACACTGCTAGTGGCCATGGTTACATCAACATGGTGAATTCCACAAATGTTGTGACTCATTCTAACGATTATGGTACGTCACAACTAGACCTAGGAAAAGAACCCGCTCCACCTGAGAGCCCTTTGCGTATTGAAAAACCTAGTGATAAGCCTAACTCTCTGCCTTGCATTCCTAAGGGATTCTTGAATCATTTGGGGCACAATCCTAATTCCCAAGCCACCCAGAACTATTCTATCATCGAGGATTTGGACCAGACGCCTTGTGTGTTGGCTACTTTATAATTTCTTCAGACTTGTCCTCCGCAAAGGAAATCCTTGTTGTCTGCTATTTGGGTGGCTAATGGAAGCTCTCCTTCAGTGATAAAATTTCAAACTCATGGAATCCAACCTATCTTTCCTTACTATGTGTCCCTTTTGGTGCATGTAGAGTGTCTAAACAACACCATCAAGTGCACAGTGATTGATGACGGCGTTGTGGCTTCTGTGATGTATTTGTCATGTTGGAAGGGGTTGGATTCTCCTGCATTGTCTAAGTCAGGAAATATGTTGACAACATTTGATGGAAGATCATTTTGGCTGAACAAAATTCTTCCTTCCCTTGAGGTCCAATTGGCAGGGAACCATTGCGATCGAGGTCGAGGTGGTTGATGCACCCCTTGACTATAATCTTTTATTGGGTAGGAACTGGATTTACAATATGCAAGCGGTCGCGTCGCCACTCTTCTGGTTTGTTTGTTTTCCTTTGGATGGGAAGGTTGTGACGGTCAATCAAATATCCTTTGATAATTCTAGTTCAAAAACATCGTCGGGAGATTCTATCCCGATTATCGATCATTCTCAGTTGGAAACCGAGAATATTGGGGTGGGCATGTATCCTTCGCTAATGGGAAATTTTACTTGTCTTGTTCCCGTTCTTATGATTGTTTCTAGTCTTGGTAATCCTTCAACGTCGTTGACTTCATTTTCTTTTTGCACTTTGCATATGGAGGATCCTTGTACTCTTCCTTCTACTAGTAATTCAAGTGAAGTTTCTATACTTGTTGAGACAGACATGTCGTTGTCTACAACTATGGTGGCTTATCAAGCTAATATTGATTCGGTAGTAGAGTCTAGTCCTTCCTCTTCATGGATGAAAGAGGAGGACCCTTATGCATTTCCATCTTGGGAAGTGTCATCATCTCACTCACATGAATGCCTCGATGACATCTTTGCATCAGACGAGGCTATGTTTGGGTTAGAACAACCTTGGGGAGATTTGCATCATAGATCTTATTTCCTCCCTAATCTTGATGATATTGATCGTGATGACTTTAAGGCGATATTTAGTGAGAAAATTGGTAGGCTCGTGGTCCCATTAGGTTCTCCTAGAAAGTATGCTAAAGGGAACATGGCTAACTTGTCACCAACTATACCTATCAATATTTCTTATGTTCCTAGCAAGATTGAAAACGTGTACATTGGGGCAGATTGTTCTCCTGATGAGATTAAAGAGTACACCAATATTTTTAAAGAATTTAGAGATGTTCTCGCTTGGTCGTATGAAAAAATTCCAGGAATTGACCCTCGCATTATCAAACATGAAATCAAAACCTATATAGATGCTAATCCTGTTCAACAACATTTGTGAGTAATGAATTCTAGGAAAGCGCCTGTGATTAAGGATGAGATAGAGAAGTTACTCAAAGATGGCTTCATGTATCTCGTTCCCTTGACAGAGTGGGTGTCAAATTCCATTCTAGTGGATAAGAAGCAGGGAACGATATGAGTATGCACTGATTTTAGAGATTTAAATTGACCCTGTCCTAATTAAGGATAATTTCCCTACACCATTTATTGACCAAATATTGGATGAGTGTGCGGGGAGAGAAGTTTTCTCCTTTATGGATGGCTTCTCTAGCTATAATCAGATCCAAATTAAACCCGAGGACCAATATAAGACTACTTTTATTTGTCCTTGGGCCACGTTTGCATACTGGAATATGCCCTTCAGCCTTAACAATGTCGGAGCTATGTTTCAACGGGCCATGACCTTTTCCTTTCATGACATTAAAAAGATGATTGAAGTAAGTTTGGATGACTTAGCTTCTCACTCTCGATTGAGGGTGTGTCATCCTTATCATTTGTGTTTGGTTTTCGAAAAATGCCATCGTTATCAAATTCAGTTAAATCCCCATAAGTGCATTCTTTTCGTGAAAGGTGGTCGCTTGTTAGGATTCATTGTCTCGAAGGACGGTATAAGGGTTGATCCTTTGAAGGTTAAGGCAATACTTTAGTTGTCTCTCCTATGTAACACTAGACATATTCAGTGTTTGCAAGGTATGGAAAACTTGTTGCAAAGATTCATAGTTAATTTTCCAATTTGACTAGAGGCTTCATGCGTTTGTTGAAGAAAGACACTATGTTTATCTGGGATGAGCGAGCCCAGGAGTATTTTGATGCTTTGAAGAAATCCTTGGCATCATCCCCCATGCTTAGTCAACCCAACAACAGGGATGATTTTAAGAACCCCACCTGGATTTATATGTATAAAAAATGGGTGAATCTCTCCGATATATAGGAAAATTTGAAGGCAATTTTATCAATAATATAATATGTATATATAAAATATTTGGGGAATCTTTCATTTTATTATATAATGTTATAAAATCCTGTAAAATATTTCATTTAATTATATAATGTTGTAAAATCTTGGAGAATCTTTCATTTTATTATATAATGTTGTAAAATGTTGGAGAATCTTGTTCGGGTACACAGGGTACTCCCAAAAGACCGAACACCTTCAGCAACCGCTTCACACAAATAGATCACAGATCAACACACCGATGTTTGTCACATGGTTAAAACCCTTGAGACGGAAACAATCCATGGCCCCAGCCAAATAGCTACTTGGAGCAATTTATTATGCAAAAGAAAGAAAGTTACATATGAGCTTCTCATAATCAATCAACTAGCCAAGGACCCTCTATGCTCTTTAAATAGAGATCATAGACCAATTGGGTGTTAATCCATGGATCAATGATAGGTATGATATAAGAGAGATTGAACCGTTGGATCACTCTATGTCTAGAACATATCGTGACCATCGGATTAGAATATTACAAATGCATACTAATGCATACTAAAGAAACACACTTTTACCTAATGGATATATTACACAAGTTGATCTTAACTAACTCCTAAGTGTTTGAATATCCTAACATCCCCCCTTGAGAAAAACTTAGGATAGGATTGAAGGATTTACAAAAGTGACACTATTAGGAGAAGGAAGGAGGAATTATAGCCTATCCCCCCTTAAGGACACATTCCTGAACTCCTAACATAGACCAAAGTTTAGAAAACTTCACTTCTGTAGGAGACTTGGTGAAGATGTCTACAACTTGATCATCTGTTGGGCAATAGAGCACTTCAATAACATGATCATGAGCAATATTTCTCATGAAGTGCATGTGTATCTCAATGTGTTTGTTGCGCTAATATAGAACTAGATCTTTGGCAAGCTTGATGGTACTTTGATTGTCACACCAAAGTGGGGTAGGATGCTGTTGCTTGAATCTAAACTCTAAAAGGATCTGTCGAAGCCATAAAGCTTCCTGACTGGCATTAACTACGACTCGATATTCTACTTCTGCTGAAGAAAGAGAAAGAGCTTGTTGTTTCTTACAAGCCCAAGTGACAGGTCCATATCCCAGACTAAAAATATAACCTGCAGTAGACTTTCGATCATGAGGATCGTCGGCCCAATCTGAATCAGTGAAACCAACCAACAAAGGTTTCCCCCCTATACTGTAATGAATCCCAAACTGAATTGTACCTTGAATATATCGAAGTATTCTTTTTGCTGCTTTCCAGTGACTTTCATGAGGAGTTTGCATATAACGGGCAACATGACCAATGGCAAAGGAAAGGTCAGGCAGGACAGTAATGAGTCAAGTATAAAAGACTACCAACAAGCTGATGATACAAGCTGGCATCTACTTCAAGGGAAGTACAAGTGGCAGAAAGTTTGACTCCAGACTGGAAGAGAGAAGGGGATGGTTTACAATCTTCCATGTGGAAGCGACAAAGAAAGTCACAAGCATACTTAGACTAGGAAAGAAAGATTCCTTCTTTGGTTTGCAAGACTTGGAGACCAAGAAAATAATGCAAATGTTCTAAGTATCACATTTCAAAATTTTGCTTAAGACTAGATTTCACATGGGTTAGAAGGTTAGGGTCACTACCAGTAAGGATAAGATCCTCAACATAAAGAACAAGTATGATGAGATGGTTTCACACTTTCTTGGTATAGACATTAGGGTTAGAATGGCATCTAGAAAAACCAGTGTCAAGGGGAAAGCTATCCATTTTGACATACCAAGCTCTAGGAGCTTGCTTAAGGCCATATAAGGATTTCTTAGGGAGACAGACAAGGCTAGAGTTATCCTGAACATATCCGGGAGGTTGTTCCATGTAAATTTCCTCCTGTAAATCACCATGTAAAAAGGCATACTTAACATCTATTTAATGGACTTCCCAGTTATGTAAGGCTGCAAGGGAAAGAACAAGGTGAATGGAATTCATTTTGCTACAAGGGCAAAGGTTTCATTGTAGTCAATCCCTTCAACTTGGGAAAAACATTTGGAAACTAACATTGCCTTAAGTATTTCAACACTTCCATCTGATGCATACTTAGTTCTGTAGACCCATTTACATCTAACAATTTTTCTTCCTTTTGGAAGAGGAACAATATTCCAAGTATCATTTGCCATTAAGGAATGATATTCTTCATCCATAGCTACATCCCAATCTGGATTTCCTGAAGCTTCTGCAAAAGTTTCTAGATCATGATTCTCGAAAACTTGAGCCAAAAGAGAAGAGGCTCACTGAAATTGAGAACATGTTTGACGTTGATCTCTAGGATCACCAGCAAGATCACCAGTTGCTTCACATGTTGAACAAACCCATCGAGGAGGCATTGGTGTTGGTGCAATTGGAGGAACATGAGCAGGTAGAGGTGGATTTTCATCCTCACTTGGAATCATCAGAAACTAGAGTTGGAAACCTGTCAAGGAAGCTGGAAGAAGAAGAAGAAGAAGGAACAATCGTCGAATCAGGCTCGCAGGCCAAAGATGGCACACCCGCCAAGTTAGGCTCGCAGGCCAAGAGATTTTCATCAAATTTAACATCTCTTCTAATGATTATATCATGAGAATGTGGCTGAATAAGTCTATAACCTTTTACATCTTCATAATATCCAACAAATATGCACTTTCCACTTTTAGGCTGCAATTTTTTCCGTTATTCATCTGGAATGCGAGCCCATGATTCACAAATAAACACACGAAAGTGACTTACATCTGATTTAATTTTACTCCATGCTTCTCCCAGTTTTATACCTTGTAAAACTTTAGTGGGTGTGCGATTAACTATGTAATTTCCACACTTTATGGCCTCAGCCCAATATTGAAGACTTAGTCCCTTAGATTGGATCATACAATTAGCCATTTCTTTTAAAGTGTGGTTCTTTCATTCAACTACACCATTTTGTTATGGTGTATATGGAACAGTGCGCTGTTGTTGGATTCCTTGTTCAGTGAAAAAAGTAGTGAACTTGTTGTTAACATATTATCCTCCATTGTCAGATCTTAACTTAATAATTTGATGACCAGATTGTTTTTCAACAAGGGCCTTGTAGGCCAAGAACATGTTAAATACTTTGCTCTTAAGTTTTAGGAAGTAAACCCAAGTGTGTCTAGAGTACTCATCAATGAAAGTTAAGAAATATTTGAAACCAGAAAAGGAAGCAGATGGAAGAGGGCCACACAAGTCACTATGCACAATCTCCAAGGGAACCGAGGCGTGCCAAGAGGCACATTTGTCAAAACTGTCTCGATGATGTTTTCTGAGTACACAACTGGAACAAACACCATCCTTGCAAGATACCAGTGGAAGACCAGTCACCATATTTTCTTTACATAGTTGTTGCAATGAGCGATAATTTAAGTCACCAAATCGCTTATGCGAAAGTTTGCTCATGTTATCACTATGAGCAACAAAAACTGAAGGAAAAGGTGATGACCCAAAGTTGTTAAATTTGTACAACCTAGTAATATCATCAATAGTTCTAGTAGCAAGGATATTTTGAGGAATTTTAAAATCCTTGATTACAACTTTGTGAGGTGTAAACGTCGCAGTTTTACCTTCACCTGAATGAGTAATTTGATAGACTGATAACAAATTGCAGGAAATTTTTGGAACACATATTACATCACTGAAATGACCATTTTATACTGGAACTGTTCCATATCCTACAACACTTAGAGATCTATCATCGCCAACAAATATTTGTTTGGTGTTACATTCATGCATAGTAGAAAAGATGGCTTTATCCTTAGCCATATGATAAGATGCTCTAGAATCAATGAGCCATTCAATTGAAGTAGAAGAAGAAGATGCAGTATAAGAGTAACCAGAAGCACAAAGTGCATGTCCATGAGAGGTAGATTCTGAAGACAAATCTAGGCTGATGTGGTGCTTCTTCATTGCTGCTTCCAAGGCTGCAATCTTCTTTAAACACTTAGATTCATCATGATTATCTTTCCCACAAAAATTGCAATGACGCTCAGTCTTCTTTCCTTTTTTCTTTGATCCTTTGTCATTTTTTAAAGAAGGAGCTGACTAAGAGGGTTTGGGACCCTTGTTGTTTTTCTTATTCTTGAGAAAATTCTATCTCTTGGGAGGCTTGGACTTTTCTTTCTATTGGGACAATAAGACTTTCCTAGATGTATCTGCATTGTTAATTATTCCAAGATGAATGAGTTTATCTTGCTCTCTAATTAAGGAATCACAAAAGGATTCAGGGCTACGCTCTTGATAGTTAGCTGCAGTCAAGCATTCTTTCATGGAGTAGAACGTAGATACAAAAATAGAATATGCAGGTCCAAGTTTTGAAAGAATATGATAAATAAATTGTTTGTCTTCTTTCTTAATATTGCATTCTGCACATAATAGTCTAAGAGTTTTATACTTAGATAAATAGTCTTGAATGCATGAAAAATAATTTGGATTCAAGGAAAGAAACTGATTCTCAAGTTGATGACCCCAGATTTCATTATGTTTACCAAACATAGATTCCAACTTTTCCCAAGCAAGATTAGGTTCATCAATTACAGATATGTGGAATCGCAAATCAGTAGAGATTAACACCCCAATCAATACACGAACTTCATCACATCTATTTTTCCATTTAATTTTCTTATCATCATTAGTGGGTTCTGTTTCTTTCCCTGAGGTTATCCTGAAAAGTCCCCTACTTTGCAGAACATCCTCCATACAATATTTCCATGAGAAATAGTTAGAATTTGTAAGTATAATATAACAAGGGGCGGCCATACTATAGAATAATGGCTTAAAAAATAAAAACTAACTGTCTAGATGCAAATAGCTCAAAAAAATATGCGGTTTTAAAAAAAACGGCACTTAAAACGGATTATGGATGATGAAGTTATGCTTGATCAAAGAAAATGTTGAAGATGTCCCCAATAGTGACGTGGGAAATATTAACTTGACCAACTAAAAAAAAGAAGCCCCATCTTCCCAAGATCAACCTTTGACAATCACTTTTACAATAAAGTTGCTTTGAAGTGAATCACTTTTGTATAATAAGTGATGTTCACTTTTACAATAATGTGACTTTTAAATAGTGTGGCAATAAATTAAAAGACTTAAGTGACTCACTTTTATTTTATTTTATTTATGTGAGATGCACTTTTATAATAAAAAAATTTGAAAATAGAAATTGCATGCACTAAAAAGTAGCTTAATAAGACTTGAACTCAAGACCTATTAAGTAATAAAGCAACTTTGGACCAAGTGAGTTAAGTTTAAAATGTATGTAAAATAATGGAAAGAGGAAGGGGGCTTCTTTTTTTTTTACTCTTCTCTCTCGTTCTCCGTGCTTGCTTTCTTTTCCTGCAAATCACAAAAAAATATGAAAAACAAAAACAAAAACAAAATTCCACACAATGGGGTTAGATCTTGGTTAGCTTACCCGAAAAGTCGACGTTTTCAAGTTTTCTCGTTGTTTCTAATTTGTCGTGATCGCACAAAGTGCACGACAAAGAGCATACATACCCGAGAAGACAAGAAAAAAAAATTTCCCTTACTGTGTCTGATTCACCGTGATCGTGCAAGGTGCACGGCAAAAAGCATACACAGTCAGGGAAGGCAACAGTCCGAGATTAAAACAGAAAAGATCTAATAATAAACTGATAAAATATGAGAGATTTGAAAAAAATCCATCACTGCAACATTATACCTTTAGATTTGGCAAAATTGGTGTTTCTGGAGCAAACATAAATGGTTTTTGGTGAGACGAAAACTATTTACCAATGAAAACAGTGCTTCGGACGCAATGGAATAGCTCCCATAGGCCAAAACGGCACAAAAAATCCAAAAAAAAACCCTTTCAAACTTTTGACAACACCGATTCCAGATCTTGATCAAAACCGAAAGCGGCTCTTCATAAAAGCTCTCATACCATGTTCGGGTACACAGGGTACTCCCAAAATACCAAACACCTTCAGAAACTGCTTCACACATATAGATCATAGATCAACACACTGATGTTTGCCACGTGATTAAAACCCTCGAGAGGGAAATAGTCCACGGCCCTAGCCAAATAGCTACTTGTAGTAATTTATTATGCAAAAGAAAGAAAGTTACATATGAGCTTCTCATAATCGATCAACTAGCCAAGGACCCTCTATGCTCTTTAAATAGAGATCATAGACCAATCGGGTGTTAAGCCATGGATCAATGGTAGGTATGATCTAAGAGAGGTTGAACCATCGGATCACTCTATGTCTAGAACATATCGTGACCGTCGGATTAGAATATTTACAAATGCATACTAAAGAAACACACTTTCACCTCATGGATATATTACATAAGTTGATCTTAACTAATTCCTCAGTGTCTAAATATCCTAACAAATCTTTCACTAAGTTATAAAATATTGTAAAATATTGGCGAATATTTAACTTCATTATAAAAAATTGTAAAACCTGGTGAATCTTTCACTGATTTATAGAATATTGTCAAAATAGAGGAACAACAACATTATTCAAATAACATGAATCACATCATCAACAACAGAACATGTAGACTCACAAGTAACAACTGGAAGGTGTCACAGTGAAACACAACTGCACTGACTAGATTCAGGGCAAGTGGGACTCCACTTGTTATCTCGTCCCTTAATGGTCCAGTGGACATGTGGGGACCTGAATCTTGACAAAATGATAAAATGGTAGAATCATACATTATGATCGATCTTGGCCTCCACTAGCCAGTTATTGTCATGGAGGCTAATACAATTATGCATTTTAATTATGCTAATTGATTATTACATTAGATGAATGTTGGTCTTGTGCCAATAGGTATCCTATGATCAATTCATAGGACCCTATTGCATAGACCATTTTTCTCTTCGCTTAGCTATGTAGAGCCCGTTTAATTTTTTGAATAACGATATGTATTTACAAAGAAAATATACAATCAGCGTAAAAGAATCAAAAAATTGAAGGCAATTAATTCATGTAACTAAAAGTTAATAAAATAATCTTTTCTCAAACCCTAAAACCAACCTTGATTCAAGATACAACAAAGGGTTGAATCAAGCATCGAATTAGAAGTATAATCATTCAAAGCACTTAACACAATAGTTAACCAAAATACACACAAACTTCAAAAATCGACAAAATTCTTCAAAAAAAAGCAATAAACAAACCATAAAAATTTGTCAAGATATTCGTGCTAAACACCAACATGGTTTCATATACTTGAATGAGCCCATTCTTGCTTAGCAAAAGTGTTGTCAAATTCGTTATTTATCATTTAATGTTAGGAAACTATCTATGTGAAGAGATAGCTCCTAGGCCTAGCTTTCATTTCCTGTCACATACAAGAAAGAGACAATGTAAGAGATAAATATCAAACCATCAATCTTAAAATAAGTTGCATGAAGGTAATGTAGCTCAAATCATCAATGTTACAACACAAAAGTACAATGTAGAATCTATTTTTACCTAAAACACAACCTCAAATTCATGTACATTGATCACCACTGACCAACAAGGGTAGATGGAACACCTAGACCAAAATAAGACTCAAGTAGTTTAATAGTATTAGGCTTCTAGAAACATGGTTCTCTTGCAAGTAAAATTTAGTCATTCAAGTAGTCCTTGAGTATTATTTTAGTAATACTCAAGCCTGCCATTGACCTTCTTCTGTTCAAATTTAAATTCAGATATTTTGTGTAGATCCCATTATAAATGACTCTCCCCATCAGGATCACCTCATCATCTTTCTCAAGTAAATCCAAAGTTGAAAACAAATGCCTTCAATTCTGTCTCCAGTCTGTCCAAAATGATATCTTCATTGTAATTAATGCATCAAATCTCCTATCCATTGTTGTACTGTTGTTCAATAAACTAAGGCATGCCATAGTACTATGGTTTATTCACATTAACAAGTTTCTAACTGATTTGACTTTAAAAGGTGCACCAAAAAAAATCCTTCAACTCTTCCTACTTTTGAGAAGAACTAACAACTGCCCTTAATTAACACACAGTTTATCCTCAAGAATGTTGTTTCACTGATTAAGGAAGTCTTCAAAGAGTCCTTCAATAATGTACCAACAATCAAAACAGTTCCAAATCATGCTAGAAAACTTAGCGAATAAGTTCATAATTTCTACTTAATTTTTAAAGTGCTTCCTTTAATCTTAAAGAATATAATTAGTATTATAAATGACCTCTTCACAGAACTCGATGGGTGAACCATCAAAATATTCTAGAACGAGCACCTAGCCCCAATCACTTATTTATATGCTTTTACTTTCGAGGAATTGTACCTTAGTGGGTGTCCTTGCAAGTTGCCACCTCCACTGCTGAACCACAACTCCATGAGTGAGTCTTATTCTAGTCCGAATATTAACTAGGCTGAATATTAACATAAAAAATGGACAAGAATGGTCTTATTATTCTCTGAAATTTCTAATTAATTTCTTCATTTTTCCAAATACTTTTTCGATATGTTAAACCATTCATTTTGAATAAAACTAACCCTACAACAACATCACAAATCCCAAATTACCCTTAAATCCATAATCATGTGAGGGCCATAACAATCCACTTCATAGCCAATGCAATCCTTTCTGCATGAATAGTAGTCATCCCAAGACCTTCCTTTTCTCTACCAATGTTGCAAATGTCCAAGGAAACTGGTGGTAGACCTTGTTCCCCAAGTAAAAATTGTTAGAATACATTGTATAATTTAGCCTCTCTGAAAAGGAAAACAAAAAAATTATTACTGAGTGAATAGTGATCATAGGAGCAACTAACATAGTGATCATAGGAGTCAAGTTTGGTTATTCCTAAAGTTTGGAAAATATAACTTTTCAGACATTGATCCTGTAGCCTTTCTATTTAAAATATGTTTCTTAATGAAGGATTTTTCCTATATACTTTAAAATCATCAAATTTTCGTTTAACTGAAATTGTATCAATTGTTAGAGAATTTAAAGTTTGAACAATCCATACATATGACAGGTTGTTGTAGTGGCCTTGAATGTACCAGCCACATATGAAATTCACTTTGGATTACCAATGGCAAGGGCAGTGCTCAACACTCTAAATATTAGACATGATGCACACACAATGTCTCTCATTTTGAATCATTCAGAAGCCAAGGTGGTGTTTGTGGATTACCAGTTCTTGGAAGTTACAATGGCAATAGTCAGGAACCTTTCTCATGTGACATAGGAATTACCATTAATTTTTGTGATCCATAAACTCAAAAAATCTAGAGAATATTCTTTGAATGAAGATCATAAAGATCTTCTTGATTATGAAAAGATTTTGATAAGTGGAGATCCAAATTTTGAGACCCGCTGGCTTGAAGATGAATGGGAATTTATCTCATTAAACTACACATCGGGAACCACATCCAGTCCTAAAGGTGTTGTGTACAGTCATAGAGGTTCCTATCTCAATACAATTGGTATTATTTTAGCATGGGAAATGAATTCTAAGCATGTTTACTTATGGACAACACCCATGTTTCATTGTAACGGTTGCAGATTTCCATGGGGCATGGCTACACAAGGTAGCACTAGTATTTGCTGCAAAAGTGTAAATGCAAAAGACATATTTGATGCCATTGTTGAGCTAAAAGTCACCCACTTATGTGTAGTGCCAACAGTTTTAAGTATCATTGCAAATGCACCACCTCGTGAAATAAGACCACTTCCTCACACCGTAGATGCTAAACACACTTGCTACTTTTTCACCCTCAAATATGAGTTATGTACTCAAGTAAAGAAAGCACACCATGGTTGACAATATATGTATAGAATAGCAGCATGGCACATCAACTAACTGCTTCAGTCTAAGGAGAGCCTAGGTTTTCAATATATCCACTCCTTATCAACTATAAGCAATCAGTTTTATGAAGGGATTAAGATCTTGCTATAGGGTGTTTTGCATTGGGATCCACACACATCACTGCATAAGGGATTATGCCTAATAAATCACTAACATGATGGTCATGAGCATAGATACTTAAAATAATAGACACAACTACTACCTTTTCATTGTCAAATATGCACTATACACTCATGTAAAGCAATATAGTAAAGAAAAGAAACACTACACATTGACCAACACCTCCGGTCTAAGGAGACTCCACCATTATTGGTTTTCCAGATCTTCACTCCTTATCAACTATAGGACATTTGTTTTTGAACAGGATTAGGATCTAGCTACAGAGTATTTTGCATGGGAGTCCACATGCATTTCTTCATAAGTAAGCATGCCTAAGCAGTCATTGAAGTTAACATCCAGTATTTTACCCATGATAATTTTCACATTCCAGTCATATACTAGTGAAGTCATCAATATGTACTTCATTGTATCATCATAATCAAAACACTCATGGAATCCCCCCAACAACATCTATGAAAGACAAGATTTGTCAATGAGCACAATGCTTATAGCATGCTTAGCTCATAATAAGTATCACATTATGATTATTCCAAAAAAGCTAGAATGGAAAATAGGCTTATACATTAGACATTAAACTTATAGTCTTATACATCATGCCATTATATATCTAAAGTCTCAGCCAGTTAGGTTTTGAGCCTCATGTTTTCCTATTAGGGTTTCATGTTTTCAATCTTTGTATATGTAATAAAACCATAATCCAAACACATTTTAAATTTAAACACATTTAGTACCCAATCATATATAACCTGCCAAAAGAATCCATATCTATGACAGTCCATGCATCATCCAAGAACCTACTTCCAATAAACCTTAATAATAATGCACCCGTATAATCAATCAGAAATATGAACAGTAAATAAAAACAACATGCACTACTACAAATGAAAACCTCCATAGAGTTATAGATCTCCTAACAAGCCAAAATGATTTATAAACCAACACACCATTTTAGGACAGCTTATATGCAAAATTAAGCACTGAAAATCATAGCTATTGTACCCTTACAATCTCCCACTGTGTTAAAATTTGTTTTATCTTTAACCATTCAATCAAGCACTTAAAAGTGAAAAGTTAAAAGCAATAACCACCAACATTCAGAACTGACACAGTAAATACTAATGAGTAGCCACAAGAATCTTTATCTCTTGAATATTTATATGTTCTAGCATCATGCAGTCAGTGATATAAAGAAGAATATCCAGATAATATAAATATCTATCCATGTTAGTAAGTTACGATGCCAAAAAAAATGGTTCTACTTTAAAATCTCTTCACTCTCAACCTACAGAAGATGTTGAATCTACCCTGACATTAAAACTAATGGTGCCTGCAAATTTTAGGATGCACTCAGAATATTTATCTCTTAAAGATTTCTCAATTCTAGCATCATATATATTTGATGACATCAAGACGAATATCCAAAGAAAATAAATATTTAGATATTTTATTAAGTTCCACCATCAAAAATTAAAATACATAAGTTTTATGTTACAATATCCTCATACTCAACCCACACAAAGTATTATGTATACCTTGAAATCAAAACTAATCATGTCTGCAAATATTTGGGATGCAGTCAGAATGATGGAAGGAAAAAGCTAATGCAAAACAGAAAGGACAGAGGGTTTGATATTTGACAGAAGTCTTGGAAATCCCTAAAAAACAAAGATACATAACTTCCAAGAAGTGTGTCATTCAATTAATCACTGAATATGCAGTCAAATTCAATCATTAAATCGATATTTACTCATATAATACAAAACAACAAAGTATAATTTATTTGATGCAATCAGACTATCTTTTCAATTTCAAAACTACAAGTTTTTCAAAACATACCTAAGCCATTTCCAAAATTTCATTATGGTATTTATTTAATTCTGTAGGAACAAAATGGAGAAGCCTCTTCTTTCCAACAGAAAATACTTCAAATCCACTGTCTAGTGCCTGAAAACCACCCAACAAAGGTGTGGACGCCACAACAATTCACCATATGGTATAACATAATACTAGGTTCTAGGGAACATTTTACTAGATGGAAATTTTACCTCATGGACTCCTATTTTGCTAAATGTGCATTATAATTCAAAATACTAATTTCTCCACTTAAATAGATATCTTTATTTTCAAAATATCTCACAAATATTACTAATATTTTCATTACAATCATAGTAAAACTTGAAGGAATTTACAAACAAAATCCTATACAAAGAAGCTATGGGTACATTCTAAATGACACAAGAACATTTCTGTTGATATAAAGTATGCCAACTCATACACCACCCACCTTCGTCAGTTCATTCATCCTCTCCCCTATTTCTCATCCCTCAAGACAACCTCATGAAAATATGACCTTCTCTCCACATCTATTTGGGATTTTGATCTTGGATCTTACCCCCATTCCATCTACCTGGACACTCACACTTGGCTTCTACTCAATGAACCATTTGTTCAAATAGAAGTACAAACTCCATCACAAGCATCTCAGGTCACTTTAACACATGCCCCCCCCTCTTTCCCCACATTTAGATATCCTATATTTGCCTCCTCTTTCATAGAAAGAAGGCACTCCTTTGCTTGCAAAGACACAAGATTTGTGCAGCACTTTGTTGTTCTCCCAAAACCTTTTGTTGCACCCTTTCTCTAGGCATAGTACTCCCCACCCGGACTTAGAACTGTAATGCATGTTCTCTCATATGATATTCCTTTATGATTTCCCTACATAGGCCCCTATATATATCACCTCCACTCATCTCTTCCCATCTTTTCTCATCCAATAACATCAAGCGAGTAGTCAGGGTCATGATCACTCACACGGCAATTGATGAGGAAGAATTCCAAGCCAAATTCCTCAAACATGGTACTCACTCCCTCAACTCTCACACTATTGATTTGTTTAATAATCTTTTTTGTTCTAGTTTACCCAATATTGGTCACTCAAATCCGAATAATTACAAAACCATCATAAGGGCACACATTCTCCAAGCTCTTCACTACAATTCTTCATTTATGGATTTCAAACAAACTTGAAAGGAGGTGACTAAGGGCCAAAGGACATGCAAATTTCTTCTTGAAGTAACAAACTACAAACCATATTTTCACACACACAACCATTATTGAGGAGGTTCACAAATAGTAGATATCAAAAGGGGGTGTGTTTCTAAGTTTGTAAGGAATCAATGTTACAGTCCTTATGATGGGATTTTAAAGGAGGTGTGCTCCCATATCTGTGCAGCCTAAGTACCCTTTGTGAAAAATGGATTTCAATCCATCGGCATAGATTCAAAAGAATTGATATAAGGGAATTCGTGTTGCTGATTGCATATATTCCTCTAAAGAAGAGTAATAGAATGCTCTTACTCTTATCAAGAGGAATTTATGAAGTATTTGTAGTAGATCTAAGGTAATATTTCTTCCCATCTCGTGTCAATATTCTCAAGAAAAATGATGGTAAAACCAGTTATAACCGTTCAGTTACAGGCTATAGAATTCATGTTTTGGAGGTAAGTAAAAGATATGATGGTACAACAGTTTGACATCTCCCACAACATTCAAATTCAAGGGTGATCTTTCAAAGAAAAACATCATTGATTATGATTTTATAGGAGATGACCTATGTTGATTTGAGGATGAACATATATATATATATATATATATATACCGATAGTTCATGAGTTAAATTTTAAGGGGTCGTCTCTATGGGGTTTACGATAGGCATGTGGTGTGCTACCTTTAAGGAGCTTTGGTCTATTAACCAGCACAACAAAGAATAGTTAAAAGCTCTGTTAAAGCAATTTCATAGTCCACACTGTTGTAAGACGACACAAGGCAAAATACAGTCCAAATCACAGTTTTCAAAGGAAACCAAAGTCGTTGTAGCTGGGAGTGTCCTCTGAGCAACCTGACTTGTATTTATAGCAGTCCAAAATCGAAACATAAGGTACACTAAAGTATTCACTGCTTGAGAGATTAAGAACCCTTGGAGCCTCATTAGCTTCCTACAACATTAACATGCAAATAAAGTTTAATATTTTTGTATTCCATGTCCTCAACAAAGGAAATTATAAGTTATAAACATGGTATGATAGTAGCAGTATTCCTAAAAAGATGGAAATTGATACAATAAGAACATTAAAACATGATGTAGGTAAAAAATATTTGGAAAAAAAAAAACAAGAAAACAACCATTGCTGCATTAATTGGCCCAAAAAATTCAAGCTAGAAATCATGAAAAGGTAACTGATGCAAACTACAGAGTCACTAGCTTACAAGAATTTTCAGGAGAGTACTGCTACATAACAAATTTAAGCTACCTTAATGCTCATTGAAGATATTATTCATCCTCCTACCTGCCTACTCTAATCTTGAAAGAACTAATAGGTTAGGTGAATCATAGAACCAATTAATCCATCTCAACATTTAATCTTTATAAGGCTTCTATCTTGATATTTGGTAATGAACCAAGACAAGATGAATTCAATGATGAGAGAAACATATACAATCGTCTTCATATGCATTAATCTATATATATATATATAGTATATACACTTTTGTGTGTGTGTGTGTGTGTGTGTGTGTGTGCGAGGGAGAGAAGTGTTTTCCCATGATTTTTATGCAATTGAAACTTATGGCAACTGTAGATTAGGAAGCTATCAAATAATATGAAGCTTCAAACAATAAAGTGTGAACAATCTTTGGTTATTTTCTATTGGAATGGCTTCCATGTTTATATGCTAAAATCACCTAGATCCTTGTAACCCTGAGAAACTAAACCAGCTTTCAGTTTCAAACAAAACTTCATGAAAAAATTCCATTGTTATACTCAATTGATAGCCTACCTTGTTTCAAGGAATAATAATAATGGATCATTGCATACACCCACTCTCTTCTACAAGGTATCCACCACACTGCATAGTTATACGTACCTTGAATTACCACTACTACATTTCGATCCAAAATCCGACAAAAAAATCCGACGGCGCATGGATTTCTCTTTTTAAACTTACCAAAAATCACAAGGATACATTTTTTTTTTTGTAAATGTGGCCACAAGCGTCGGTTAAGCGATGGATATTCTCATAACCATCTGTTAAGCGACAGCGCATTAGTAAGCATCGCTTAAGCGACGACGCCTTTAATTGGTCAAATATTTAACATGGAAATCGTCGTCGCATATCTGACGCTTAGGTTCATTTCCTATACACACTCTTATAAATAGATGTAGGCCTAGGTTCATTATCTCACACACTCACTCTCGCACTTATCTCTTAGACAAGAAATACGAAATTCCTAAGGGTTTGTTTTTTGGCCTTGTGCTTTTGTGGGGATCTTCCCACTTGGTCTTGGATTTTGGTCTTTCTCTTTGGTGACTTCTCTCTTGAAGTATCTCTTTGTTAATAATTTCTTAGTTTAGGGTTTGATTTTTGGCCTTGTGCCTTTGTGGGGATCTTCCCACTTGGTCTTGGATTTTGGTCTTGCTCTTTAGTGACTTCTCTCTTGAAGTATCTCTTGGTTAATTTCTTGGTTTAGGGTTTGGTTTTTGGCCTTGTGCTTTTGTAGGGATCTTCCCACTTGGTCTTGGATTTTGGTTTTTCTCTTTGGTGACTTCTCTCTTGAAGTATCTCTTGGTTAATTTCTAATTGGTTTATTCTTGGTAAATCTTTCTTGGAGAAACTTTGTTCTCTTTTGTTAGGGTTTTATACCCTCACTTAGGGTTTTCTCTTATGGATTTGGCTTTGACTCTTGTGGAAAAGAAGATTCATCTTATACTTGGTTTTGTATTGAGTTAGGGTTTACCCTCACTTAGGGTTTGCTCTTGTGGATTTGTCTTTGACTCTTGTGGACAAGAAGATTCATCATATACTTGGTTTTGTCTTGAGTTAGGGTTTACCCTCACTTATAAGGTTTTTCTCTTGTGGATTTGGCTTTGACTATTGTGGAAAAGAAGATTCATCATATACTTGGTTTTGTCTTGAGTTAGGGTTTACCCTCACTTAGGGTTTGCTCTTGTGGATTTGGCTTTGAATCTTGTGGAAAAGAAGATTCATCATGATATACTTGGTTTTGTCTTGAGCTAGGCCAGTTTACCCTCGCTAATTAGGGTTTGCTATGGATTTGGCTTTGAATGTTGTGGAAAAGAAGATTCATCATATATTTAGTTTTGTCCTGAGTTAGGGTTTACCCTCACTTAGGGTTTTCTCTTGTGGATTTGGCTTTAACTCTTGTGGAAAAGAAGATTCATCATATACTTGGTCTTGTCTTGAATACTTAGGGTTTACTCATGTGGATTTGGTTTTAACAATTGTGGAAAAGAAGACTCATCATATACTTGGTCTTGTCTTGAGTTAGGGTTTACTTGTGTGGATTTGGTTTTAACCATTGTGGAAAAGAAGACTCATTATATACTTGGTCTTGTACTCTTGAGTTAGGGTTGACTCATGTGGATTTGGTTCTAACCCTTGTGGAAAAGAAGACTCATCATATACTTGGGTTTGCTCGTACTTTGTTCTTAGGGTTTGAGTAATAAAATGCCATGTAACAATAATGTTACAAGTCATCAAGATCCAGAACAATATCGACAATTGCTTTCTAGGTTGTGGGATGGAGTGGAAAGAAGGGGTGATGGAAAATGTTATTGTCCTTGCAGTCGATGTAGGGGCTTTAAAAAGAGAAGGTTACTAATCGCAACAGCTAAAAACCATTGTAGGGAACATGGACATGTTGAGGGGGGGCATGAATATCATCCATTGGTAAGTCAATATAATTCATGATTATATAGCATGCGGTCTTTATATTGAGAGTTTTTGTAATTGTATATTGTATCATTTTTATTTTAGTTACTTAATCGACATGACTAACGTTCTTTGTTTGATGTTTTAATTGTAATTATAAAGCAAAGGCCTCCTAGGTATGTTCCGAACATGGAGAATGTGGTAATTGCAGAACAACTAGCGCAGGAGGAACGTCAATATGCAGGTCCTGCGAATACTAATCATGATCAAGTTAATGATGATATGGAATTAGACGATGATCATGACGATAACATAATTGAGGATGATGGTGCAAATACATTAATCAATGGTGCATTTAATGTTAGAATGGATGATCATCAACATCATGCGTGACCAATTGATGACTTTTAAGATCTTCATGATTTACCTACACTTGAGAAGGCAGACGAACCTCTTTTTGAAGGCTCCCGCATAAGTGTTCTCTCTGTTGTGTTGCTGATAATGAACTTGAAGGTTATGAATGGTTTTTCAAACACAGCCATCACACTGGTGTTATGGTACGTATGTGATTATATGTTTCATCGATCGCATATATATGATTTGATTTATGTTGCTATAATATTTCAATTGGTATACGTACTTCATCATAAAAATAATAAGGATGTATTTGTTGTCGTTAATATTATGCTCTTCAAATATTTATAGTAACCATTTTGTTTAAATTTGTTGTAATAGCTTGATAGGTGAATATTTGTTACCGCCATAAAATAAATTACGTTGCACATACTGAGATTTAACTTCCATCATGAAATATGTTGGAATGGAGTATCAAGCAATTGATGCATGTCCTAATGATCATATTTTATATTATAATCAGTATGAGTTTGCAACAGAATGCCCTATATGTCATAGCAGTAGATACCGAACAGATCAAGTAACCAAAAAGGTGTCTCGTAAGGTTCTTCATTATATTCCCATTATTCCACACTTGCAACGACTGTTTAGGTGCAAAAACATAGCACAATTTATGGATTACCATGCACGGAATAGAAGTGGAGATGATATTCTTCGAATTCCCACAGATGGTTCTGCATTTACAGACATGGAGGAAAAATGGCCACACTTTAAAGAAGAACCTCGTAATGCTAGACTTTCTTTGGCAGCGGAAGGTGTCAATCCATTTGCAGAGATGAGATCTACTCACTCGGTTTGGCCTGTTTTTGTTATCAACAATAACATTCCTCCATGGATGTCAATAAAGAGGGAGCATATAATGTTGGCAATGATTGTTCCAGGTATAATTTGTACTTTAGAACAATGTTTTTTTAATGAATTAGTATTTAATTTTTCGTGAAGATCAATATTGTTGCATATTCATGTCATATATATATTTACTTATATGTATTGTATTTGTTGTTTTCTTTTAGGTAAGTATTTAGTTAAAGATATGAATGTATATATCGAGCCTCTTGTTGATGAACTACTTAA
>LPNX010940595.1:378241-417831 GCA_001517045.1 Pseudotsuga menziesii
TCCTGTGGTAATAGGCAATCGATGTATCATGTATTCCTCTACTATCAACAGAAATAAGTAAACTTGCTACAGGGTTCCATTACCGTCTCATTATTCTCTAAACAGTTTATAACCTAGAGATTTTATCTTGCATAAATAGAGACTGACCAATGATTTAACCCCAATTCCAGAAGATATTGCAGGCATTGGCCAATGGCTATAAGGACTATAGAAATAACATTAGGAGTGAAACTGTGTTTCTAGCTATGGGAATTCTTAATCTTCTCAAAAAAAAAAACTGAGCAAAACATGCAGAGCTTACTGCAAATGATTCACAGAAATTTTTTGATGACAGGCTTATTCATGGCTCTTCAAACAAGACTTATAGCATGTGGGAAATCAAACGCAATATTTGGAATGGTTCTTCGATTCGTTACTGGACCGGAAATTATGGCAGTTGCTTCAATTGCAGTTGGTCTTCGAGGCTGCATTTTGCATATTGCAATTGTGCAGGTGAGCTCTTCTATTTTTCATTCGATAATGCCTCTGTTTTCTTCGATAATGCCTCTATTTTCTTTCTTTTTGCTCATTTCAATGTGTTGAAACTTATGTCAAAATAATTTTGTTGAGAATTTTCTTTGAAATACACTTGCTAGCAAAATATAATATGTAGATGTAACTACAGCTGTGTCCCATGTGTACTGGATAGTGTGTGATTTTTTTCTTCTCTTTGGGACATTTGAGTCTACTTGTTCCCCATCAGATATCGTTTCCCATCATTTTAAGGTATGTCTTATATTTCTCTAAGATCTGCTGATGCTTCTGTCTTAACACTCAGTGGAACAGATGGAACAGAGACTAGGCATATAAGTAATTGATATATTTAACCAGTTTTTCTTTCTTATTCAAGAGGAGAGATGTTTATGGAGCTTGGGAGCAGTACCTTGGGTTGGAGCATTCTGAAAATTCATCAAAGAGAATTCACCAAAGCAGCTAGGCAATATGTGTAAGCTTATGTCTTATCAGTAATACAGAATTTAGATGTCTTAAATTTTAGTTTGAACCTTCTTATTGTTTTTGTTTTAAAATTAATCTAGTATTGTTGTTGGCATAATCGGAATTCGTTTGAGAAGTCTGTGAAGATATACAATTGAAAGTATAGCCAAGGATTGCTTCTCTTGTAACAATTGTCTTTTATGGATGGGCCTTGAGGAGGTTGATTTGTTTGTAATATAAATGAAAAATCATATGATAGTCTGGATGGATGTTCCCGCTTCTCTATGCTATAGAGTATTCGAGTGTGATAACAAAAGTGTATTAGTTTCATATCGGCATCTGACACGATGCTGTGATCTGTCCTTGCATGATCAAGTTAAAATTGCGGTTTTTATCCATCTCATTTTATGTTTGTGTAAAACGGAAGACTTATAGGCTACTTGTTGAGGGGTTTTCAAATGACATGTAATATTTAGAAAACACCTATTTAGTATTTATACAATGGACCAAAGCTATAACTTACTTCCCACGTTACCTTAATGGGGCAATTAGGCTGTTATTTAGCTAATTAAAACTAAATATGCTAATTATTGTTTTAAGGTTTTATACAGCATATCGTAGGACTAAAGAGTAATACATTATTACAACTTTGTGAACTTACATACAAAATAGCTCATAAACTTTGATTTACCTGCATATATAACATGTCTCAAGTAATTTCATTTCGGTAGCTTTTGACAACCTCTAAGGTGCTTGATTATTGGAATATTGAGAATCACCATATATATGGAAGACAATGTTATCAGAACTGATCGACCCCAAAAACAAGAACTGTACCTGAACAGGTAAAAAATAGGACACAAACTGGCCGACCAAAAAATACTAAAAATATTCAATTTAAAAAAAAAACTTATCATGAACATCCATGCAAATCCAGATTCCAAACCATTAAACACAATTATGTAATTTTTTCTCATTTATATATCATTTTATGGGTGAATATAGCAAAATGACACCGAGTGCGATACATATCTGAACCAAAATACAACTAAATAGTGGCTCTAAATGGTCTGCAAAGTAGATATCCATATTTTATATGTTATAACTTGTAAGGTGTTACAATGTGGATATCCATTGCCAAGACTACAGTGACTCCAAAACCGGCTACTTAGTTGGATGATATGTTGGATATATGAAATGTAACAGAGGATATTGCAAAAGGCTAAATATTAGAAAGGAACATTGCCGTGAAACATTTAGTATCAGTAGATTACCAATTCTGCAGTAGGGACTAATCTAACCTAACTGCTTTTCTATAGCACAGATTTAGTTTCATGGTTTGCCTATTTCCAACCATATGGTTTGATAACAGTCTTTAGCTATACTTATCTTCTAACGAAGTTATTGCTGCAAATTTCGAAATCAAGAAAACATGTATTTTAATGAGAATGAAACTGCATATTATGTTTATTGCTCCTAGATATGGCTGCATGGAATGCATATATAAAAGTTCAGGGGGGCTAACTTACCAATGATAGTTGGCTAATCATGCTTTCCTTAGCACTCAATCTCATTACATCTTGTGAGCAAACTTGCCAATTATTGCCTTTATCAGTGAAGAAGTCATTCTTGCAACTATCGTGTAGAAAGGCATGTGTGCTTCATGAAGAACATGATTTGTTCCTTGGTTTTGAAAGTCATTTTAACATACGTTGAATTTCTGATTGCATGTGATATGTAGATTGTTCATTTCCGGCATCTGGATAAGCCAAAAGAAGATGACTTTTGTCTTGAACTGTAAGTACAATTCTATTTATATGCAATGAACTTTAATATGTCAAAGAAGTTCAATGTGTAGGAGCTTTGTCTGGTTTTGAAACTTGTTTTATCCATGTTTCTTTCATCTGTGATGTTTGCAGGTCAAAGATGGACACTTATGATGATGTTGTTAAGAGGGTTGCAAATCAACTCAGTTTAGGTGATCCTTCAAAACTTAGGCTTACATCACACAACTGTTATTTGCAGCAGCCAAAACCTCAAGCAATTAAGCATCGAGGTGTTGATCACTTGAGTGATATGCTGGTGCATTACAATCAGGTCTGAGAAAATTTGATAGGCTTTCATCAATCTGAAGATGAAATGTTATACATCTCGAGATTGTAGGGATTTTCTATCATTCTTCTACTTAATAGTATGATTCAAACTTTGTGGTGTTCACTGGCTTTAGTGGCTCATATCTTGCTTCACTTTATCTCACTGTTAAGATCTTAATGTGTTTTTTGGGCAGATTTCTGATATCTTGTATTATGAAGTACTGGATATACCACTTTCAAAGCTGCAAGGATTGAAATCTTTAAAGGTTACATTTCACCATGCAATGAAAGATGAGGTGAAAATAGTTTGACTCTCACATTAATTTATTGCCAAAAATTGTGTTGTAAACTTGTATCATTGAAGCAATTGATCTAAAGTAAAAATTTTAAAAACTATCCCATTTGTTTCTCTGTGATAAGAAGGTATCTTTGCATGTTATATGACTACCCAAGCACAGTACTGTTGGTGATGTCCTAAATGAACTGAAAACAAAGGTGGTTTTTTGACCGCTTCCTTTTTATGTTACACTTCAGTGTATTGCCTCTTGATATTTTTTTGACTGATGTGCTTTGGTGTTGAATTGATTTTTTTCATGCATGCATTTAGTAATTTTATTTTGGAAGCTTCAAGGTTGAAGTTGAGTCATGCCCTTCCTTTTTTGGTGTTTTTATCTGTTTAGCTCTTGTCTTATTGTATCGGTAATTAAACCGCCTTTAAGTACAATCCATGATTACCCCTAGCAAATTATGACAAACTTGTAGACTAAGGAGGAAAAACGTTCATTCATATTGCCTACAAATGATAAACATGTAACCCACAAATCAGCTTTTCCATTAATGTAAAGATCGTGATCACAAGAAGTTATGATTCTGGTTACGCCCTTGGCTAGTTTTGTAAACAGGATTTATAAGATATTATCAAGGAAAAAATGAGTACAGG
Organism: Pseudotsuga menziesii; assembly: GCA_001517045.1. Taxonomy (NCBI): domain Eukaryota; kingdom Viridiplantae; phylum Streptophyta; class Pinopsida; order Pinales; family Pinaceae; genus Pseudotsuga; species Pseudotsuga menziesii. Next base: position 382,250 of record LPNX010940595.1, read on the forward strand.
TTGTTTGAACAGGATCAAACTTTAACCTACTCTCAGATGTATTCAAAAGGATACAAATTTATTGCCAGAAGAAGGAACCAGAAGAAGGCATACTTTTTTTCATACATTTAGTGAGTTAGCAGCAGACTTTGCCATGTTATGCAGATCCTAAAGGTTTGTTTCCTTAGACACAAAATATGCAAAGTCTACTGATGTATATCCCATGTAAAGGTGAATATATTGAAATGGCACCAATACATACATACATGATAGAATCCAGTGGAATTGTTGCAATCCTGAAATCCTGAAAACTATTAAGTCTGTTGTTTTAAATGAGATCTAAAATTCTACTTTTTGCATAAGAATTACAATGAGGTTGGAAAAACGTTAATTCATCTTGCCTCCAAATGATAAACATATAACTTAAAAATCAGCTTTTCCATTAATGTAAATATCATGATCACAAGAAGTTATGATTTTGGTTACGCACTTGGCTAGTTTTGTAAAGAGGATTTATAAGATCTTATCAAGGAAAACATGAGTACAGGTTGATGAACAGGATCAAACTTTAACCTACTCTCAGATGTATTCACAAGCATAAAAATTCATGGCCAGAGGAAGGCACCAGAAGAAGGTATACGTCTTTTCATACATTTAGTGAGTTAGTGGCAAACTCTGCCATGTTATGCAAATCCTAAAGGTTTGTTTCCTTAGAGACAAAATATGCAAAGTCTACTCATGTATATCCCATGTAAGGGTGAATATATCAAAATGGCACCAATTGCAATACAAATCTGAATTTTTGAATCAAAATTGAAAATTGTAGTCCAAAAACCTCATGCTACAACAAATAATTACATATCATCTTTACTTTGAGGAATTTAGGAAGGAAATTGAAACTTTCTTATAATCTCTTTATAAAAAATATAAGCATATGGACACCATCATTTCTTGACTAAAAGGTACTATTGCTGCTGTTACAATACAATTTGCTTGGGCTGGAAATAGTTGTCTTGACATTAGTGTGAAATCATTTTCACTTTGCAAAAACAAAAGTAACTTGGAAGTTGCCTATGTCATTGAAGTGTTTATTCACATACGTTTGGCCATTGCATTTGATTGTTTTTCAAGATATAATTTTGATTGACTGGAAATAGCTTTCATGACATGTCTTGTTACTTGGAAGATTGAGTTTTGCAATTTTGAAGTAAATTGAAGATGCAAATTAATACAGTTGTATCATTTCATTTGGAATATGATGGAAATAAACCACCTCTGACAGTCCTATGGAGCAAATTTGCAATTTTCATTTGCCTCATTTTTATTTTGAAGTTGCACTTTGTTGACTTCATCATATGGATGGAAATTTGATATAATGATATATTTGTTAGTGGTTGTCATTCTCTCATTTGCTAAAGTTCCACTGATTTATCATAAATCATTCATTGCTATCTACGCTTAACATAGGTGCTCATATTACCTTTCTATAAATGGAAAGTCTGATAATAATTGTTTTTGGGCTTACTTGAAACATTTGCATTTATTCTGACTTGAACAAATAACTAGCTTTGAACAACCATACTCATTCAAACATACTACTCTTGGGAGAGCTATATATTGGATACATGACTTAATTGAGCATATCAAAACTTGAAGCAAGCTTTGTCATCCAAATCATATATATATTTCTTGCACACATACATTTGGTCAAAGCTATTAATCATTTGTCATTTTATCTCACGATTGTTACTTCAGGCATAGCTTACTGATATTTGTTTTTGGGCACTTTGTTAGCAGAATTCGCTTTATTGTAGTAATTTCACAATCTATGCAAACATCAAGGTGTGTCTCCAGTAATCTAGCATTTGTATTTTTTTTTAAAACACTTATAGTCGTCGGTTAAGCGACGGCTGTAGGTGATTTTTTTTTTTGAATTCAATACCGTCACCTAACCGATGTTTAAGTTTTCATAATCCGTCAGTTAAGAGACGGGTTTCTTTGGTGAACCAACAGCCTGTAAGTGTAGTTTTTTTTTTTAAATTTCTCCACCGTCACTTAACCGACGCTTACGTTTTCATTATCGTCGTTTAAGAGATGGGTGTTTAAAGTTTAAATGATAAATAATATGAAACAGATGTCGGATAACCGACGATTTACATTTAACCGACGGTAATTAACCGACGATTTACATTTAACTGACGGTAATTAACCGACGATTTACATTTAACCAACGATAAATAACTAACGCTTACGTTTTCCTTATCGTCGTTTAAGCGACGCGTGTTTAAAGTTTAAATGATAAATAATATGAATTAGATGTCGGATAACCGACGATTTACATTTAACCGATGGTAATTAACCGACGCTTACGTTTTCATTATCATCGTTTAAGCGATGCGTGTTTAAAGTTTAAATGATAAATAATATGAATTAGATGTCGGATAACCGACGCTTTACATTTAACCGACGGTAATTAACCGACGCTTACGTTTTCATTATCGTCATTTAAGCGACGTGTGTTTAAAGTTTAAATGATAAATAATATGAATTAGATGTCGGATAACTGACGATTTACATTTAACCGACGGTAAACTGAGCGGTCGCTTAACCAACGGATAGGAAAGGTGTCGGATAACTGACGACAATCCACCGACGCTTAAAAAAATCATAGTGTCGTACATGCAACAGGGAAGTGTCGAAAATCCGACAATACGGCCGTCATATTTTTGGTCGAAATGTATTAGTGTACCTTTTCATTGTTGTTATCACATTGCTATGCAAGTGTAACACGAATGCAATATATATTGACCTAATGATGCAAATTAACTTCAGGGACTTTACCACCTTCTCCACTAATGATGCAAAAATCTCCCACTCAGCTCTCCATGGACTACACCACCCAAGGACGCCATCTCATGACCCTCCATTAGACCCCCACACCTACAAAATAACTGAAGGATGAAGAAAAACGCTTAAAAACCCCAAAAAGGAGCCCAAAATACTCTCCTAAAAGCTAAAGCCCCCAAAAAGGGGCTAAAACCCTAAAAGGAGCTAAAATTAGGGTGTAAGGGGATAAAAGCCCAAAAAAGGGGCTAAAGCCCGAACCAAGGCCTTAAAACCCTAAAACCCCAAAAAAGCTATAAAAGGAGGGTGGGGGGTCACTCTCAAAACACTTCTCCCTTACATACTGTTATGCTGCCCATGGATGCCTTGAGACACCTTTGCCTCTCAAGCCACCCACTCCCGCTCCTCCATATCCATTGAGCCATTTCTTCCCCCTTCCAAGAGAGGTGCTTCCACAAACTAGGGCATGGTGGATCATTTCCACTAGAGAAGGTATAGCTTGTCTTTCATGTTTTATTTCTTTGCTTCTTAGTTTTCTTTGCGTTCTAACCATTGTTTCCATTATTTGCTTTCTAATCTATTGTAGCTTAGGATTTTTTTGCAAGTCTTAGGAAGCAGAACCCTAACCCTTGTTTGCAGAGGGGTACATCATTGCTTCTCTTCTTTCTGTTCTTAGTTTAGTTTACAATTTCTGTCCATTTACATTTTGTTTTTATTTTCTGCATTTATCCACACAGGAACCTACCCTTCTATCCTATAGACAAAAGGGAGCCATTCCTACCCCTATAGCAAGGATAAATCCTTGCTACAGAACTGGCAACCATACCAGGTCAATCCCACAGGATCCTTGGTCCAAATTTTTAATTTGCAAGTTTTTAAATTTTTTGCCCTAGTTTTCAAAAATTTCCTGTTAAATTCACTTTAAATCCAGTTTATTTTTTGTTATTAGTACTGTCAAAGCCTCTGCTAGGAAAAACCAAGTCAATTTGGCCACAGTACAAGTTACTGTCGGCTAGATCTGACTTTGGACCATTAAAAACCCCAAATCCGGGGCAGGGCGCTCTTATCAGGCCTAAAAGTGAGGTGAGGGCGCACTGAATGGCCAAACAGGTGCACCCAAGGTGCACTTAATCCCCAGATAAGTGCAACTTCAACCCAGAAACACAGTCCATGACTGTTTCTGCATTCTGTGCAACCCCCTCACCTATTTCTGAAAAAATCTTGCTGCCCACTCGCCAGATTTGATCAGAAATGTGTGGCCTGTCAAATAGAACTTCAATTTCAGTTGAATAGAGGTTAAATTTCAATTTCATAGGGACTTTCAGTGTGGCTCAGCCGCCTCTGTCCAGCACTGCAAGTCAATTTCAGTTTCTGTTTTTATTTTCTGCAATTTCTTTTACAAACAATGTGTAGATTCCAAGTAAATGTTAATGGCTTAATCAAATGAATGTAGCTTACCTAAAATCAATCTAAAACTAACTGTCTTTCTCACCATTCCTCCTCTACCTAGTCATCACCCTCTAGGGTATTCTGGGATATGACGAAGGGCAAGCTCCTATAGATCTAGGCACTCCACTAATATTGTTCCAAACCATTGAAACTGGATAATCTGGAAGGTAGAGGGGGTAGAGAAGGAGAGCTTCTCACAGTGCTAAGCATCCTCCTTGTTTACCAGCATTGCATCCGGGAGGTGACCTGAGGATATACGGATGGGCTTAGTCCCATTGTGTTAAGAGCCCAACACCTTCCTTTGGTTGAAGAGGAATATCAGTGTGAGGTAGACATCTAGTTAGGCCATCAACATTCAAGGTTAAAAACTGTATTTGTTCACAATTTCTGATTATTCAATGTATGCATACACAATGACATGAACTCTACCATGATGAATTCATAAACCATTTGTAGCAACCAAATACCAGAAAAACAAACAAACAAATACACCATACCAACTAATTAATTCAAATCAGTTCATGACACTGAGTGAACCTTAAAATTTACCAATTTACACTAAGTACAAACAAATCTGCAGTATTTGAGGACATAATTCCCTAACTGCTTCAACTATGGGAATTACTTGGGATCTACCCAGAAACTCATTGTGAGGAGTACCACAGGAACCCCAAAGTAGTTGGCGGCTGAGAGGAATTGCCAAGCAAAACGGGCAATGACCCCTTCTGATTGAGTAGAAACACCTAGGAGGAACAAGCCAAGCGCTGTCTTCTGGCAGTCTTGGTGGCCGAGTGACCACCTACAACCAATAGGAATCCACTGAAACCAGGGTCCAAAGATCATTCCCACCAGTTTCATACATAAAATCTAACACAATTGATCCTCCACGCTCTTCCTCACGCCTAAGAGGAAAACCACCACTATTTGGAACACTCAACCGACTCTGGAGAAACCCGGTGATCTCCCACACCATCAAAAGGCCACATAACCTCTGATTCTGATTTAGACCCATATCAGTATGAACTAGACCTCGAAACCACAGCATCAATCCCCATGGCTGGTGCAAATTCGGATCCATTTTCTAGCTTAACCTTAGCAAGTGGACCCATATCCACACCACAACCTGTAAGCACATTCATGCAGATAGTCATTAGTCAGCTGCCACCACCCATAGTGACCAGCCAAGCTATCCCACTAGCAACACATGGGGGCAGTGGCCCCTCCACACACACTGCCCCTCCTGCCACACAGGGGGGCAGTGGACCATCCACTTACATTGCCCCTGCTATCATGCATGGGGGAAATGTCCCTTCCACCCCCACACTATCCCTCCCAAAACACTTGGGGGCATTGGCCCATCCATAATGGTGCCACCGCAAGTACCCCCAGCTGTGCAGATGCATTATGCACCTGCAAACCCCACCACCATCGCAGCCCCATCCCACATCAACCTGGGGTCAAATATGCCCTTCATGGCTCATCTTAACTTGCTTGATTTGGCTATATTAACAAATGACCCCATTCGCCATCAAGATTTTTGGCCTCCAATGCCAACTAAGTTGCCATCAGACATCCCCAAGTTTGAAGGCAATGTAGGGGAATGTCCCCAAAACCACATAATGACATTCCATCTATGGTGCTCATCCAACCGCATCGTAAATGATTCCATCATGCTGAGGCTATTCCAACGCACCCTTATAGGTTCTGCGGCCAAATGGTACATTGAGCTGCCACAAGCCAAGTACCTGGACTTCAAATCCCTAGCTTTCATGTTCCTACAGAATTTCCAACTCCCCGTCAGATATGATGAGGGGGTGGAGATCCTGTTATCCTGCTGTCAAAGTACGACCACTCATATAACTAACCATATCCATGAGTGGCGACGACACCGTAGCCTATGTAAAATCCAACTTGACGATAGGATCTTCTTGGATTGGTTCCTTAAGACCTTGCTCCTGCCCATAGCAAAGGACGTCGCATCCGAGTGTCCCCAATATGAAGAAGAGACCATACTAAAGTCCCAATAGTTTGACCTTATCTATGCTCAGACTGGATACATGTACACCGTCATTCCATATTTCCCCCGTCCGAGTACCTCATACTGTGATGCACCAGGGGCATCCCACGCTATGGATGGCATCATAGGATCGGTCTCCCAATAGCCACAGCCTCGACTGACACCACCTATTGTTACACCACAACCAAGCAACATTGCTAATGTTGCTTACCAAAACAAATCCCCAGACTATGCAAGAATGATGTCCCAATCTGAAGCAACAACTTCCTATGCACAGCCTATGCCACCGTAGCAAGCTCAGGCCATGGCTTGGTTAACACAGCAATATGTGGGGAAAATTCCCACATTTGTGGCACCGCCACCCCCACAAATATATTATGCACCACCAGTGCAACCAGTTTAAGCCCCCTCCCCTGCTTCACCCGCTCCGTTCGGACAAGTGTTTGCACAACAAAATCATCCCAACCAACCCGCCCCCAACAATCAATAAGGGCAAGCTAGGAATAACCAGCCGCGCAACCAAGGTAATAACCAACCACATGGAGGCGATCAATAACCGAACCCTCCCAATAATGTCGCGGCAAACCAGCTAACCCAAAACCCCACACGATAGAATGCACCAAAACGTAGCACCCCATTGTGCATGAACAAACTATGCACACTCTATGATGTTTATGGGCACCACACATTCTAGTGTCCCGTAATGGCTTGTGCAAAGTAGGCCATTCAAAACGAGGCCTAACAAGCCACAAACACTGCAAATCATGCCCAACCAAACCCGGCACCACAAGGACCTCCCCCCATGGTGCTTCAAAACCCACTCCCTATCCAAGGGTTGGTGGCAACTGCACCCCTTCCCCAACCCAATCCCAACGCTCCGGGGGCACCTCCCATGTTAGAAATAGGTGTTCACCACCTGCTAGCCATGACGACTAAAGAGGTAAACTTGCAAACCCGACAGAATCAATATGGTACCACCACCAAACCAGCTAACACATCATCAGCATCAACATCCAAAATGGTCAACCTACCTCTTTAGTTACACCCGTTCTCATGCCCCCCCCATATGCAGAAATTACCAATAACGCCATAGATAGAGTTGTAGTTAGCTATAGCATCATGGATGATTTGGCCCAAAAGCCAACCTCCATGTCCGCTCTTGAGGTACTTAAAACGTGCCCAATGCAGTGGAAATCCTTACTAGCCGCCCTAAGGGAAGTAGACCCCTCCGACTCCAAGTTGATCACATTCGACACGGAGAACGGAGAACCGCGCATGCCATCGACCATTGCCTTTCAAATCTCGGTGTCCATCCCGAATTTGGTTGTGCACCAGTGCATAGTGGATGAGGAGGTATCCACATGCATTATGTCCACCCTGGTTTGGAAGAAACTTGGATCACCAATTCTGCAACCGTCCTCCACAACCCTGCAGGCTTATGATGGACATCTTACTAAAGCCCAAGGAATCCTCCCCCATGTCCCCATCACATTAGCCGGGAAGACAATGTTGATCAACATAGAGGTTGTCAATGCTCAACTTGACTACAACCTTCTCCTCGAGAGAATTTATATGTATGCCATGAGAGCAGTCGCATCAACTGTCTTCCATCTCATGATATTTCCCCATGAAGGGAAGATTGTGACGGTTGATCAGCTCACTTATCATGATCTGCAAGGGTTAACAACACCTGCCAATGTTATCCCTACCATCACCACCATTGAGCCACAAGGGGAGATGACACACGCTAATGGCGTCCCTGCAATCAACACTAAGGTTGACAACACACCAACCTAACCATTGTTGAATGTGGGCCCTGGGTTGTTTGTCGATCCCACCATGATGGCTCCTTTCCCCTCTGTGTCACCACCACCGACACAAAATGAGACTACGGACTTGTGCATGGTCTCATCCAGTGTCGCTGCACCCAAACAACAAGCACAGCTGCATCCCCAACCCCAACCCCAACATCGTCTGCAGCCGTAACACCAATAGCAACCGCAACATCACTCACAGCAGTAGCATTACGTGCAACCGCAACCACAACCACATCCCCACATGAAACTAGCCAGGAGTTACTTGGGCTCATCCCCAGTCCATACAATTCCCTTCCTCTTCCCCCCACCTGGTGTCATGATCAAGCCTGTCATGGCCACCTTAAGCCTACCAAACTTTACGTTGGGAATCCCGGTGTGGTATCTTGATCCACCAGCTCAACCAGTAATGCCTCAGGTTGTCTTAACCCCGGTGCAACCCATTGTAGTCGAGTCTCACCCTCCACCCACTCTGCAAAAGCCAACAACCACACTCGCACCTACCCCACCCCACTTGAAAAGAGCCAGGTGCAAGAATGCCAAAGCCACTACAAAACCGCGACAAGTCCCACCTTGTGCCGTCTGCGAACAATAGGGCCATCCAACTCAGAATTGCCCTGAAATCCCAGTGATCCATGCGCATCTAGATGCCATGGACACAAACGAAAACATCCCCGTGGTTGAACTCCCAACCGAACCCATAGTTAGGAACAAAGCATTGAGGACAAACCATGCTTATGCCCTTTGTGGCTTGTATGGACATTACTCCCACCATTACCAATACTTACCCGAATTTTGAATGGCTTTAGCTGACCTTCGACAAAATTCCCTTGAATCTGAGATCACCTTGATCGAATAATTTCACCCCCCACCTCATTCTTTGGACACCATGTCCATTTACATGATGTCCAATTCAACCGACCCTATTGTCTCCACCATCACCGACGGTCCATCAGAACTGTCTCTTCTGTTGTTTCCCCAACCAAAGCCACAACCTCAGTTACCAGGGAAACATTGGGGTTCATTCGCGATCAACACAGTCCTTTTCCTTTTCCTACCTTCCGGGATTGTGAGTAAGTCTTCCTTGGCAACCCTCAATCTATAGGATTTCAAACTGGGAGATCCTGTGTGGTACCTTGAACCACCTACCATACCTCTGAGGCCCCAGGATGTGTTGACTCATGTCCAGCCAATTGAGATGATGTTGCACCTACCTCCAGGTCAACCAAAGACTCCTCCTGTCTCCAGGCCTGCCCCTCTTCCTCCAACAGAGATTGGGGGCAAGGCCACAAAAACCATAACCAATACCATTTACATGATCTCCAGCACCATTTTCCCTTCTGTCTCATCGGCCATGGAAGATCCACCTGATCTATCCCGGCACCACTTACGCAATGATGGATATATATGTAAGACCACCTTTGGTTTTACCCCATTCCCTTTAAACCATAGTGTGGAATCAGTTCTTCCCATAAAAGACCAGATTCTGTCATCCTGCCTTTCCAATGACCTTCATCTTGGCAAGGGGGCATACCTCTTCGCTGACTCGGATGGTTGACTCTTGAAGAATCCGCACAACGAGCTCCACCTCAAGAGATTCTATGTCTGATATAACCACTATAAGTCCCTTATAGCGTATTTTGTCCCTTGTCTTGTTTTTCAACGTTTTTCAGCAAAAATTAGGGGCAGCACCATCAGCTGCTAGTCCAAATTCACCTGGAATAAGTTTGAGACACCTCTCACATCTCCGGGATCAAACTTCTATCTCTTTATGAGACCATTGTCTCATGTTTAATAAACCAATTTCGGGACCATTTCCCACCAGTCACCTCGATTTACGAGCCATGACATGACGATGCAAGTGTCTATGAACCTGTACTTGTATCACACTTCCTAACCACTACTCATGGGATTTTTCGGGCCACCGCCCGTTAAGGAATGTAATTTTTAGTTTTGTTTTGTGTTTTTTTTAACACATAGTTGTCTTTTCTATTCACCGCACCTTGCGCAGACCTCTGGACCATTGTCCACAAAATGATTTATTTTTCTTGCATGTATTTGGCATATAAGTTCCCCCATACTTGCACTCACATCGCATGTAGTCAAGTCCGTTCACCGCAACACACACACACGCTCTCCTGACCTCTGTACGAGAGCCACCTTGGTTTGCATGCCTTCTGTCGCACCAACTCATGAGCCTCTACTGCGATATATCCCACGCATGTATTGGTATGTTTGAGAGCCTTCTGCTCCATCCATACTGCACATATGACCTTTGGACCTCTATCCACCGTCCTGACAGGGAGCACCGCCTGTGCCACCGTAATTGATTGACCACATTGGAGTTTCATTTAAGCTCTTTTTTGACTCCTTAAAACAATGAAAAGATAGCCGAGCACAGCTACGTCCTTTCCTGCTCCCTAAAGTATAGGAAAGGGCATCTACATCATGTTGTTTACCTCCCTTTGTGGACCATGTAGACCATTAATTGAAAAGGACCTCCTTGGCACACTCAAGCCAAGACCATTCCCCTCTGCATACTTTTATGCTTTCTCAGGCAAAGGAGCCGCACCTTACGAAAAAGCTCACTACCGGTTGTTGTTAAGCTCTTTCCCAGCCATCTCATCAAGAAAATAATGTCGAGCAAACTTGGTTTCATTCATGCTCATAAAATTATCTGAATGACTGTCCAACCAGTATAGGTTTAACCTTTTCCGGCATGATTGGACTAGCAATGGTAAAGAAGTCTCTCATCCCCTACAGGATGGGCGAGCTCTCCTATGTATACTTTTATCCTTTTTCAGGCACAGGAGACTACCAATGAAAAAGAGCCCCCACTAGAGTCTTCTTTGTGCTTTCAGACTCTCTAAAATTGAAAGCACCATCGAGCATTTACCTTCTCGGGCTCACCAAAAATCCACGAGATCGTACCACAATAATGTCCCTAGACACCACCCCACAAAAATAGTTTGGTAGCATTCCCCCTTTGGGTTGCCTTTGTTCAGAGCACTCTGCAATGAGTATTCCTTGGATTCCATCAATTTCAAAAGTTTTTACCTCCTCCAAGCATTTCCCATCTGCAGCGACATCCTTGGTATTACATCTATGATCCCATTCCCATGAGTCAAGTTTCATTTGCTTCCTGGTCCGCCCTACCGTCATACTCTGAAAAAAGGAATTTTGAGTCCACCACACTCCCCCTTCCCCTGTTCAATTATTTCCCTCCCCCTCCCTCCCCCCATTCAGTGGGTCAATCCACAAATGGAATCACACATTTCAGTTATCTCCCTTGTGCTCCTAGTCAAGGAAACATCATTGCCTTGGCTAGGGGTAGGTCTTCCTCTGTTGACGCCAACACACATATTCTAGAGGATAGATCTAGAGGTCCTTGTATCCTAGTTTCATTGACATCATTGATGAGTTCCTTGGACCACTTGAGAGGAGTCCTTAGTGCCTCTTGGGATGGTTGTTTCTCATGTGCTCGACTTCAACTCCATCAACGCATCGTTGAGATTCATACAGGATTGGTTCATGCAGTACTTGGTCAAAGACCCCGGATGTCACCTGACTCTAGCACATTGATGAGTCTAATAGAGGGACCTAAATAGGTTATGTCCCTTGTGATTTTTTGGTTGTGTTGGAGATAGTATTCAGAAGCCCCAATAGTTCTTCGATATACCTTTATGATTGATGCAGCATACTTGTACCATACTTCTCAATCAGCGAGACCATATAGATATGTACCGTTCTAGATCTAGCAGACTGCCAGTCATGAAGATATAGCATTCCATTAGAATACCATGGGTCCAATGTACCAGATCAGCATTGTATTCATCCTCACATGGAGGCAACCATTATTGTAACATCCGTTGTATATGATCGGCTCTTGTATTTTAGAGCATAGATCAAATTATTCTTTTGACATTGTCATGAGCATGGGGATGCCCGCCTCGTCCATATACATGTCACACATTATTTGTATCTCACCCATTGATGGGAACCATATTAATACAAAAAACCAAAAGCCACCATGCCCCAGCCCCTGAAGCACCACCTCACCGCAGCAAATCCTATGATGTCCATCGACCATACATTGAGCTCCTACCCTCACACATTAGGGGGCAATCTATTAGCCCAAAAATATACCACTCAGCTCTCCATGGCCTACACCATCTCATGACCCTCCATTAGACCCCCACACCCTCAAAATAGCTAAAGGATGAAGAAAAGGGCTTAAAAACCCCAAAAAGGATCCCAAAATACTCTCCTAGGAGATAAAGCCCCCCAAAAGGGGCTAAAACCCTAAAATGAGCTAAAATTAGGATGGAAGGGGCTAAAAGCCCAAAAAAGGGGGCTAAATCCTGAACCAAGGGCTTAAAACCCTAAAACCCCAAAAAACTATAAAAGGAGGGTGGGGGATCACTCTCAAAACACTTCTCCCTTGCATATTGTTAATGTGCTCATGGATGCCTTCAGACACCTTTGCCTCTCAAGCCACCCACTCCCTCTCCTCCATCTCCATTGAGCCATTGCTCCCCCCATCCAAGAGAGGTGCTTCCACAAGCTAGGGCATGGTGGACCATTTCCACTAAAGAAGGTATAGCTTGTCTTTCATGTTTTATTTCTTTGCTTCTTAGTTTTCTTTGCTTTCTAACCATTGTTTCCATTTTTAGGTTTTATGTTTAACATTGTTTTGTAGGTATTTCAATCTATTGTAGCTTAGGATTTGTTTGCAGGTATTAGGAAGCGGAACCGTAACCCTTGTTGGCAGAGGGGTTCACCATTTCTTCTCTTCTTTCTATTCTTAGTTTAGTTTACAGTTTCTATCCATTTACATTCCATTTTTATTTTCTGTATTTATCCACGCAGGAACCTCCCCTTTTGTCCTATAGACAAAAGGGAACCATTCCTTCCCCTGTAGCAAGGAGAAATCCCTGCTATAGCAGCCATGATGAAGATAATAGATGACAAACATTATTTCCATATTAGTTAGGCTAAACTAAAAGATTGACTTAATGTTCCTTTTTTCATAGCTAGAACCACCACATTTATGGAGATTCTACTTGATAACAAATTATGTGACACCACAACCAAACATGGCTAACCTTTCTTTAATGAAAAAAAACCAATTTCTATTGTTTTACTTTTTATTTCTGTGTTTTTATAAGGACACACCGCCAAGGCCCCAAGCACTAAAAGAGTCTGATTTCTGCATGGGACATCCAAGGAGAATCCCTAGGCACCAGGGATGTACAGGAAATGGCAGGGAACATTCCCAATTATGTCCCTAAGTCAAAGGAGCTTGGGAAGAAAGCATAGGGGACATGTGCCTAACACCTGGAGACATGACCTTGTCAAAAATTTCATTTATTTTTACATTCTAAACTCACTACGCCTTGCACAATTAATATTTTAGCACAAAAAGAGTGCTTAAATCGCAGATTATATTGACCTCTAACATATTGCATAGTGTAGACAACTCCTAAGCAGCACAAAAACTCTCGATCAAAAATGGTATTAAGTATTCAATCATACAGAACAATCTTACCTCCTTTCAAATTTCATGATTTTATGCAGCATTTCTCACATCAAGCTTAATCAATGATCTAGTTGTGTCACCCAGGTTGGTTGAGAGCTTCCATAAGCCTTGACTCCAGAACTAGGATAAAGCTGCTAGTAGTCAGTCCCTATATAATGACCACAGGCCATGAGCAATGGGATGCAATGCAATAAAGTAAGCAAAAACACTCCTACAAAATCAATATAAAGAAGTTAAGATCACATAAATAGTGGAGAAAGACCTCGATAAATCAAAAGGCATTGCAACAGTGTGAGAGAGCCATCTACAAACTAAATATTGTCACATTATACATCACTTGAAGTTCAGTTTCCATTAGGACGGGATAATAACCACAAGCTGATGGAAGACATGGATTGTGTCACCACCTCACCTAAGGACGTGACCCTATTGAACATACCATTTATCTTTACACTCTAAACTCACTATGTCCTGCACAATTAAGATTTTATCACAAAATACTACTTAATATCACATAGATTTTATTGACCTCTAACATATTGCATACTATAGACAACTTCTCAGCAGCACAAAAAATCTAAATCAAAAAGGGTATTCAATGTTCACTCATACAGAATCATCTTGCCTCCTGTAAACCTTCATGATTATATGCAACATTGTTCACATCATGCTTAATCAATGATCCACATGTGTCACCAAGGTTGGTTGAAAGCTTCCATAAGCCTTGGATTCCAGAACTACGATATGGCTTCTAGCAGTCAGTCATTATATAACCACCACATGCCATGAGCAATGGGTTGCAATGCAATAAACAGAAACATACAGCTACAAACTCCATATAAAGAAGTTATGTTCACAGAAATACTGGATCTAAAGGCATTGCAACAGTACAAGAGACAACCATCTACAAACTAAATATTGTCACAGTATACATCACTTGAAGTTCAATTTCCATAAGGACGGGATGATAACTACAAGCTGATAGAAGTTACAGATTGTGTCACCACCTCACCATCACCCCTCAAATTTCTCAAATCCAAATTTCTATGTTGCTTAAGGGAAATCCAAGGGAAGTAGAATAAGAAGTTGTAAGAGAAGAGTAAATGGATCCTATAACTTATTGGTTTGACCTCAAGTAAACAAAGTATCTAAAGCAAAGATTCACCAAGCATTGATGTTGGGTAAGATGGAAATCCTTAAAGTGGGGCTTAGGGGTTTAATAATCAAAGGTGACTTCAACATGATCACTAAAATGATGCAAGACAGACTGAAGTTTGATAAATGGATCTCATGATTAGGTAAAAGCTCTGACCAAAAGGATTGATCCATCTTCAATGTCAAAGCGAGGGTACCAATTAAGTAACAGGTTGGTTATCAGGAAAGCAGCCAAAGCTAAACAGAACAAGGATCAAATAGTATGACTACATAAGGAATAATGTTTTCTCATAGTGCTTATGCAATGATAAATAATTTAATGATTGGTATTAGGCATTAGGGTCTCCTTTTGCAGCTTAATTGAACATTCTCAGGAGTAGGATGGCCTTTTGGGGTATTAGAACAATTTCTATTGCACTGAACCAAAGGTTGGGAAGCCTGAGAGTGACCAAAGGTAAAAAGTTTAACGACAGTATGGTATGATACCATGAGGACAAATTATTTTCCATGATTCTAATGTAATTATATATAATTTAATGATTGGTGTAGGGGAATTACACGCTTGCAATTCAATATGGTATTCTCAAGTGTGGATTGTTCTTTTGGGGTATGCTGGTGATTTCTAAACTGCCCAACCAAAGGGAGGAGGAGAATTTAGATTACATAGAATCCCTTCCTAAGAAGAAATATTAAAAGGTAAGGACAGGTTTCGAGGTAGCAAAAGAAAGTAAATGATAGATGACAGCAATTGTTGAGTTTAAATCTACAACCATTAAGACAAATAAAAAAATATCTACAGATATAGCGCAAGGAAAATATGAGTCCTGAACTCTGGTAGTCACTTTCTAGATAGTTATTACCTTGTGGATGAAAGTAAGATCCATCATCAGACTGAGCATCATGGGATTGTGAAACATGCACTGCATCATCCTTGCAAACCTGTGCATAGCACCCATCATCAACACCATGTGCATAGCACCCATCATCAAGAACATCGGACTAACCCTTGTATTCTTGGCCATAATAAGCCTCATCTCCGACATTTTCTTGATTACTGCATTCCTCTCCAGAGAAACCACCGCCTTGATGGTCTCTACATTTTATGTCAACATAATGATCACCATCCGTTGCATTCAGCTGATTCTTATATGCCTCTGCATAATAACCACCATCTGGTGCATCCACCGGTGGCAGTGGCATACCAATTGAACAAACCCAATTCAAGGACAAACTAAGTCCATTTTACCCAATTCAAGGATGAAATTTGACTAGTTTACCCAAATATCCATAAATTAGGGGCAAAATACCAAAATTTTTAACCTATCATCCATAAATTCAGGCGAACCATCTTCGTTTCTCCTCCAAAACTAGAAATTTTTGGCGATTCGACCTCCATTACCGAAGAAATCCACGAAAATGTCAAGGTTTTCCCCATAATCGAGTGAGCTAAATTCCATTTTATGAATTTTCACAGTTTCACCGCCTAGGCTATTTAATTTGGGGAAATTATATATATAATAAAAAATGGGCTTGTTTATTAAATTAAAAAAAACATTTTAATATTAAAAATTCGCCCACCTTTTTTTGGCCACCCCTTAAAATTTGCCTATGGGCTATAATTTGTCCCTAAAATCATCCCTACCTGACAATAGCCGTGACTTTTTGATATATGTGGAAGCATCCTAGGAGACGATTGGCATGGTGTTGGTTCAAGAGGATGAGGAGTTTCAGGAGCATGTCATCTACTATCTTAGCTGAAACCTTATTGACATGGAGCTTCGTTATACCCGTGTTGAGAAGTTGGCCTTAGCTACCATCCATGTGGTTCAGCATTTGAGACATTACATCCTTCTTCACCAAAATTTATTGTAGCTCATATTAATCCATTTCAGTTCATCCTCACTCGAAGGATGATAAGGGGGAAATACAATAAGTGTATTGTGATATTGTAAGAGTTTGACCTCAAGTTTGCTTCGGCAAAGTCTAAGAAGTCATTGATTTTTGTTGAGCTTAACTCTGATTTTCCGAGTTTGGATGAAGGAGAAGTTCATGAGGACTCATTCATTGATGAGCACATATTTCTCATCTCGACTGCTAACCCATGGTATGGATACATCATTGTCTACTTGCAAACTTTGAAGGTTCCTTCTCACCTCTCAGGGGATGAGCGTCGACGACTATGTCATGTATCAAAGAATTACCCATTGTGGATAACAATTTGTACCTCCGTGAGGTTGATTCCATTTTACATCATTTCTTAATTCATGAGGAGGTTGAGGTTGTGTTGAATGATTGCCACAGAGGGGCGTGTGATGGTTATTTATCTGGGATTTATATAGCCAAAACATCTTGAGAGCAGGTTATTTTTTGTAGTCCATATTTAAAGATTGCGTTGATGTGATTAAAATGTGCCACCCTTGCTAAGTGTTCACATAGAATATGCACTGTCACCCTACCCCTTTGCATCTGATCATCACCGATGGTCCCTTCACCAAGTGGAGGGTCGATTTTATGGATTGCAACCCAGCTTCGGCTGGGGGGAACCATCATATTATTGTGGCTGTTAACTATTTCACGAAATGGGCAGAGGCTATGCCCACTATTAAATTTGACGATGAGATAACCGCCCATTTTGTATTCAACCAGATTATCACCCGGTTCGACATTCTGAGGGAGCTTGCCACTGACCATGGCAGGCAATTTCAGAACAAAATGATGGAAACGTTGTCTTCGAAGTTAGGGTATAAGCAAGAGAATTCCTCTTCTTACTATCCTCAAGCGAATGGACAAGTTGAAGCAGTGAACAAGTCACTTAAGTCCTGCATAAATGTAGTCAGCTTATCAAAAATGACTTCTATTTACTAAATAAATAAATATATATTTACATATGTACATAATAACAACACAAAATAGTTTAAGAATCAAGAGGAGGAGAAATTACTTCCTCTTCAACCAGCTCCATATCCTTTTGTTGTAAGACATTCTTCACAAAATCTTGTCTAGAGATTGGTTGATGATAAATTCTAAGTCTGTGTCCATTTACGACAAAGGAATTTTGTGAATCATCAATTGTCTTAATCTCTATTGATCCATTATTGAAGGTTGTAACTACCTCATATGGACCCATCCAACGGGTAATTAATTTTCCTTTGAAATTTTTATTACCTTGAGTCAAATAGAAATGCCCAATCCTCAGTATTAAAATTATTTTGCTGAATAAATTTATCATGTTATTTATTTCATTGATTTTGTATTAACATTGTCCTTTGGAGAGCATCTTTCCTAATCTCATCTAATTCGTTACTATGTATGATTTGTTGTTTCTATGCCTCTTCTAAATCCACACCTAATTGTACAGCCATACAAAAAGTATTAACTTGGAATTCAATAGGTAAAAGGACTTGTTTCCCATATACTAAATCATAGGGTGTATGTTCAGTAGTGTTTCTCCAAGTTATTCTATAGGCCCACCAAGCCTCTGGGAGTCTATTTGCCCAGTCTTTATGATGTAGCTGAATAGTTTTGGTTAATATAGCTTCCAATACCTTATTGGTTGATTCTACCTGGACATTAGCTTATGGATGGTAAGGTAAGGATTTGCAATGGCATATACTATATTTCGTGCTAAGCTCTTTCATTAATTTAGAGGTGAATTAAAAACCTTGGTCAGTGACGATTTCTCCAGGCACAACAAATAGAGTGAATATCTCTTCATATATAAATTCTACCATAGATTTCTCTATAGCTCGGACCAAAGATTTAAGTTCTACCCATTTGGTGACATAATCTGTGCAAACCAAGATTTATTTCTTTACGGGACATGGGAGAGATTGGTCCTACAAAATCAAGATCCCACTTCTCAAAAGGCTCAATCATGAACTGAGGTTGTAAAGGCATTTCATCCGATGACGTAAGTCTACCTGTTAGGTCATGATTTTGTCTTCCTTAGTTTTATGCTTTTGTTTATGTTTTTGAACATTGCTAGTATTTTTGCTTCTAGGAAATTTTGTTTATAAAGGTTAATTTTAAAGTTTAAGCTTTAGTTTTCATCATTTTGACTTTTCTTATTTTTAAGCCTGCTTTTATAAATTTTGCTTAGAGTTCATTCTTGAAGGGTTCTACAAGGTATATATGGATTAAATGGTTTCATAAATAACACTATGGTCGAGATTAAGAATATAAACCAAATATTAAACCTTATTAGTGAATTAATTAGGTGAAATTATGTGTTGGGACTTTCTTGTAGCGCAAGAGCGAAATTAATACACTAGAGCGCTACAAGAAAGTTGCGAATGCCAAAATCCTTATTTTTCAGTCTGATTTTTTTAGGTGTCTTGTCCCTGAGGTGTTAATCATATCATTTGTTACATTTGATATGTGTCTTACAAGGTTTGTCATTGAAACAGGTGTATGGTCATCGTATGAGGGAGATCATGGCAATTGCATGCAGTTCATGGTGAATGATGACAGTGAGTTGAACGAGGCAGAGTTTTTAGGAATATGTTATTAATCTGAAGGATTCGAAGGTATTGAAAGTCATTGTGAGAAAATGCCGCTAAGAAATCGGAGTTTTTACAACTGAATGAAGAATTAGGGCTTTCCAGCAACGACAGTTTTAAGTGATCTGGACCGTTAGAGATAGCTAGAACGTGAAATTAGACACATAATCCTTGAAGAGATCGCATTCTAGTGCTTGTATTAAGCTTCTGAGCAGGTACCCCACGTGGCATTTTATAGGGTTTGTTTAATTGGGGGTTTTCTGATAAAATCCATAATGTCAAAATTCGAAGGAAGGATATGAGTTTGCTCACCTAATAGACTATGAATGATGAAATATTAACCAATATATCCAAGTATTAGTCATTTAAAATAGTAAACTTCAGCGCATAACTATTGGAGGTCCCTGAATTTTGTGATTAGGTAAAATTGTTGCAATTTGGTACAAAAGATTTCCTGAACTGTGTGACAGGGAAGACTGTGATGATTTAAAGATAAATAGACTATGAGATAATTGACAGGTGCTGTAAACCATAGTGAAAATGAACAAAAGTGGAAAAATTAATAGAGCTGCGCCCACTGATCTCAGTTGGATAGATAAATTTCCAGAATGTGCAGAGCTATTTGCAAATGCAGGATGGTTGACATTTTTCAAGAAGATTGATGGACACCATGCAGAGGTCTCCCATAAGTTTGATCAGTGCTATGACAAAGACACTATATCTTTTGATACTTTGCAATTCAAATTGACCAAGGAGTTGGTAGCTGAGGCAATAGGCATTAAGAATGAGGGAGAATTATGGTATAAGAAGGTGCCATTCAACTTTAATGCACAAAAGTACTTACTGCCAAGTGTAATTGCAGATTGGGGTAAGGGTGTACCCATTCATAACTTCATTCCTGAAGTGATAGAACCTATTAAGGTTTTACAGAGTTATATTACATGTGAAGGAAGATATGCCTTCATTTTTAAATACCAATTCAGATTTCTTCAACACCTCAATAATGATTCCAAGATGAACCTACCCTTCTTCTTTCTAAAGAGCCTACAAAAGATGTCTTGCAGAATTAAGGAGCACCAGAATCATACTAGACAGTCCATTTTTCACCATGGACTTATCAAACTCATTATAAACATCATTTTGCATAGTAGGGAAAAAAACTTGGGAATATTTCCATTTCTGGTCAGGATTTCAAAATGGTCAAGAATGACAGTCTCACAGAAAACAAGTTGATAAAGGAAAGAACTTGATCAGAAAGCTCAAACAAAAGGTAAATGTTAAAGATGAAGATAGGATTAAATTGGAGGAAGTTTCAAATCCTGCAAATGAAGATTTTGAGTCTAAACAACATCTTAAGGACATTGAGAGCAAAGATTTGCAGTTTGATAATAAGGAGATCGAGCCTATTCAGAATGATGTACCAGCAGAGACAATTGTTGATGAAAAGACTGTACCTGTAGAGAAAATTTCAGGTGATAAAGAAGATATTGAAGTTCAAAAACAAAATTCAATCACAGTTCTGTCAGAAGATGAGAAATACCTCTTTGAGGATGATAAAGTCCCTGTTAGTGATGCAACTAGGGTTTGTACTAAAAAGGAATTCCACAACCAGGGTGATGAGGTAGCATTACCAAAGAGAAAGAAACTAAAATTTGTTGAATTTTCCTCAGTTACCCATCAGGGTAAAACTTTCAAAAGGTTAAGGGAAGTTTCTCCTGTGTGCAGACCAAAAACTAAACCTAGAAACAAACTCAGACTGAATATGAAGAAGTTGTTGAACCCTAAATTAAACAAAGAAAGAGTAACAGTGATAGATGATTCCTCATCTGATGAAAAAAATAATGACGATAAGGGTGACAGCAAAGGTAAAAGGCCAATGGAATCAGAAAGAGAGTCTGTCCTTACTGAGGCTAAATTGTCTGATATATTTCTAGAGGTACGCAGTCAAATGTTGCAGGAACAGCAAGAAGTTGAGATAAAGGCTTCTCACACAGAAAAGAAGGTGATGGTGGAGGAAGATGTTCCCTGTGAAGCTAAGACTGAAGAAAACCTAATTTTTCCTGAAACTCCTACAGAATTGTTGCTAGAAGATGAAGAAATTTATAAGAGATTAAACATTCCATGACTTCCAAATGAGATGCAAGCCACAACAGGAAATAAAGCCTTTGATTCAGAAAAAGAGAATTTATAGAGAACTATAAAACAGTATAATTATCAAGTGGAATATATGCAGGAGACAAATGATGGTTTGGTCATGGAAAATAGAAGAATCAGAGAGGATCTGGATGAGGTGACTAGCCACTATCAGGAGCTGATTGCAATCTCAAGAGAGGCATTAAAAAGGAAGAGGAATACAGAGGGTCAATTTACAATGTTGAAACAAACCATCAAAGATCTACAACAGCAAAATGAATAACTCACTAGAAAGATGGCAGATATGGAAGTAGATCAACTGAAGTCCAGAAGGAAAGCCCAAGCCCTAGAAGGGATAGCCTTGTTAGCTAAAGCAGCTAAAGATTTGTAAAACTTGTTAACACAATCAGTTATTAGTTATGTTTTGAAGGTTATTTCATTTTTGTAATTATTATTTAGATAAAACTATTTCAATGAGTAGGCTGAAAAGCAGTTAGGCTTTAGTCCTTTACCAATTTTGAAGGATAGTATTAATGTATGTCACAAAGGGGACTGATGGTTCGATTTTTTTTGGCTGGCAAGAGGAGGTCTTCAGACTTGTTCATAAGCTAAGTAAATGACTCTTATGTGTATTTGAAAGACTGATTATGAAATATATGCTCTATTTACCTTTAAGTTTGTTCTCTGGCTTCATTTATAGCTTGTTTTAGCTACTCAGTTGGTAATTTCATTGCTGGTTTAAAGTTTTTATACTTGTAGTGCTTGCCATTTGTGGATGAAACTCAATGTTGTTTTTTGTTGGATAATGGTTATTATGTTATGCATCTCATTTTTTCTATGCTTATGATTTAGTGTTTATTTGGATTTATGAATGTATTCCCTCTTGTCATCAAACTTCTCAACCAAAAAACCTTAAAAACCCTAAAAACTCTGTTTTGTTTTATTGAGATATTTGAGATTATGTTGGCTTGTTCTCTTGTAGTCTGGGAACAAATTCTGGCATAAACACTACCCATTCTTTGGAAACTATCACATCCTCTAACATATCTGGTAGCATCCTTAAAAATGCTTGGTCAGTAATAATTGGAATGCAACACTTTGTATGCTTCCCGCTTGTCAGAAAAGTTTCCTCCACATGGCCCATCATGGCATGCACGAAGGATTTCTGTCATCTCATCCTCCCATACACATCATATAATGATAAGATCTGGGTTGGTCCGGAAAAGGCCATTATCAACCCAAGAATAACTAGAACTCTGGCTGACAATTCGATTTTTCTCATGAGGATACAAGTGGTTTGGTAATTTCCCAATTGCTAAATAATTATCAATGTTTGTAAACCAAGGGTTTTGAATAGACACAACAAATAGATGTTCATCAAGGAATGTATCATCAACAGGTTTAGCACCATCATAATGTTGAATGCGAGAGAGTAAATATGCTACCAAATTTTCTCTACTAGGTCGATCGATGACAATGATATTAAATTCTTGTAATAGAAGAAGCCATCGGGTCACTCTACCATTGGTAATTGGTTTATTCATCAAAAATATGATGGCAGAATGGTCCGTATGCACAAAAACTTCATATCCGATGATATAATTGCGAAACTTATTAATACAGTAGACTACTACCAAGAAATCCTTCTTAGTAACAGTGCAATTTAGTTCGGCAGGCATCAAATTTTTGCTAATAAAATATATGGCATAATATGCTTGGCCCTCTTTTTGACCAAGAACTCCTCCTATGGCCATGTCAGAAGCATCAGTGGATATATGAAAAGGAAGGGACCAATCAAGACCCCTATGTATCAGTGCCACTGATAGCTTAGCTTTTAAGACCTCAAAAGTGCTTTGACATGACTCAGTCCATTGGAACTCTATATCCTTCATAAGAAGTTTAAACAGTGGTGCAGCTATTTTAGTGAAATTTTCAATAAAATGATGGTAGTAACCTTCATGACCAAGAAAGCGTCTAACTTCCTTTTGATTTTTTGGAGAGGGGAGACTGACAGTTACTTTTATTTTATTAGGATCCGCCTTGATCCCTTGGGAGGAAACATGTTGCCCAAAAACTATGCCTTTTATTAATAGCATTTTACATTTTTCATGACTAAGGGATAGATTTTTCTCCTGACATCAGATCAAGGCCTTTTCAATATTATCAAGAGATTTTTGAAAGTTATTACCATAGGATGTAAAATCATTTATGTACACCTCTATATAGGCATGTATAAGAACAGCGAAAATTCCTAAAACTGCACGTTGAAAAGTAGCAGGTGCATTACATAATCAAAATGGAAAAACTCTATAGGAATATGTCCCCCGAGGGAATGTAAAAGTGGTCTTATCCTAATCCTTGGGTGCTATGAAAATATGATTTTATCCACTATATCCATCGAGAAAAGAAAAATATTGTTTTTCAGACAAAGTATCTATCACTTGGTCGATAAAGGGAAAAGGAAAGTAGTCCTTAAGTGTAGCCTTATTCAATTCTCGGAAGTCAACAAAATACACCATTTCCCTGTAACTTTATTTGGGACTACCACTAGAGGAGATACCCATTTACTATCTGAAATTGGCTAGATGAAACCAGCATTAAGGAGTTTTTGTAACTCTTCTTTAACTATGTCCTTCAAAGCAGGGTTCATCCTCCTCTGAGGCTGCCTTATATGGGATACATTGAGCTGGCGTATTATTTGGGTTAGGTATCGGTTGTGCAGGTAACAATGTAGGTTGTGGAGGGTATGTATTCTGGAAATGATGAAGTTTTTGTGTAATAAGGGGAACTGGAGGCACAAACCCTGGTAAAAATTGTTTGGTATTGGCTGAGTACTAAGGATAAGGATGGTGAGGTGCACAGATAAGTGGTGGCTGGGGGTAGGAATGTCCCTTCCACCCCTGTGGCCAATACTGATGCTAAGTGAAATGGGTAGGAGGAGGAGGATATTGGGGTGGCCAATGCTGCCAATTCGAGGTGTTCCATTGTTGACATTCTTGGGCTATGGTGACAAATCCTAATAGTGTGGTTGGTCCCTTGGTTTCCAAGGTGTCCTCCTAGATGTTTCACCAACAACCCCACTCTTGTATATGGCTTGAAACCCAGCAAACGATGGGAAATTTTATGTTGGATGCTCCTCTATACAAATGTGACATATGAAGATATTGTTTAATGGACATTCCCGTTGGGGATGCTTAGTCCTGCATCTTGGACAGAAAATGCTCATTGTTGCATGTTGTTCCTCTTGCCTTTTCTTGGCTTGTAAAGCATCTATTTTAGAACCCATTGCTCCTAAGATATCAGTCTTGAAATTTTCTAATAATTATCCTAATTCTATCCTTGTAACTCCTCTACAACTGGGAGTGTTTCCCTTTAGATTTCTATTGTAAGCTTCTCGAAGATTTCTCCCGACTTTCCCCCTACTTTGAGAGTAATTTCTACACATCTCCCCAATTTGTGCAAAAGGTTTATGAGAGATATCATTGGATTCCATGAGATTGAGGTTTTCTGCCAGGTCTTCTGAGATCCCTTTAAGGAAGAGTGTTTGTAATGCATCTTCTCAAAGGTCGTTATGTTTAGATTTATGTAATGTATAGATAAATCTTTCAATATAATCTTCCAATCTCTCATCTTCGAGTTGTTGTATCTTAAAAATATAGTTTCGAGAGTGTCTTGGTTTGCAATACTCTTGGTATTTTTTCAATAATGTAGTTTTCATATCTTTCCAAGTCCTGATACTATATTCTCCTAATCCCATGAACCATCTTAAAGTAAAGTCTTTCAATGTAGCAGTGAAAAGTTTTAATTTGTGAGCACCTTGTAGATAGTTATAACTTCTACAAAGGATGTAAAACTCTAACTAAAATGTGTTTGAGACTTCATTACTTTTTCCATAGAAAGTAGGTAAGGAGTAAGGAGGGATTTTCTTCATATTTGCATCCTATGCAGTGTCTAAAATAGGGAACTTGAAGGTAGTCTCAGTTCGATTTTCTCCTTCCCCTTCATCATTTCTAACCTCGTCATGATCTTCATTCTCTCCCTGTATTTCCATGTAATTTTGATTCTTAAAGAGTGTGTACCTAGGAGGCTCCTTCTGAAATGATAGTGGGGCATCCCAACATTCTTTCTCAAGGGAGATATTCCTCTGATCAACTATTTTTTTATTAGATTCTATAGGGATGGTAGGTACTACTTTGGAGATTCCTATATGTGAAATAGTTGTATTTATTGAGCTTCCAAAGAGACCTTGTACCTGAGCAGGATCAATGAAATTGATGAAGTTAGAATCCCCTAATAGCAATAAATTTGTATCGTTAGGTTTCTGCACTAGTGGAGGATTGAGGGTTTCCAAATGTTGAACCTCTTGAATTTCTTTAGCAATGGGATCCTTAGGACTTCCTGCCAGGATTTCTTCACCTTCTATGGCTTCTCCTATAAATTCTTCAGGTTTCCAAGTAGAACTACTTCCTACATGTGTTCTCTAATACCTTTCTGTTGAGTTAGTGGTTGGGGTATTTCCTCCCCCGTAAAGGTTAGTAGGAATTTTAACAAGGTTTTGGGAACTCGTTATAACGTATCTACCCTTTGAATCTCTAGGTATGTTCATGAAAAGATAAACTAAAAGAAAACCTACAATAATACTATGACTGTTGGATTTGGGGGCGCATGTTATAACAAATGCATAGGTTCTTACCTCTCATCTTACCACTCCCCTACCACCAGCCTATTGCTAAAATTCATAAGGGGATTCTACTTATTCTACCTTACAAAACAACTCCCCAGCAACAGTGCCAAAAATGTTGGGTGTTATAATGTCTTAATTGATTCACCAAATATATAATTATTGACCAAGGTTTGTAAACTTAGAGTTGACACAAAGTATATGCGAAGGTAGAGGGGTACCTAGGGCGTTGTGGAAATATTTTAAGAAATAAAAGATCGAAAGATATTTCAAAATGAAAAACCGATTCAAACTCTATAAAAATCAACTACTAAGGTAATTAGGCTAGAGCACATTTACTAGATTAGAGTAGTATCGAGCTATACTACTCTACTCTATCGATCATAAACTATGTATTTTATAAATAACACTATTCTAAGAAAGTAAACTACTCCTTTACAGTGTACTAACTATTATGCTTCTTAATATGTGAATTAGAAAGGTTTGGAATAGATTTAGAACTCTTACAAAAGATAATATTATGATTATTTAATTAATATAAGAAACCTAATAACTAAACTATATATGCGGTTTGACAAATATACAATGATTGAACCAATTTATCTAGCTCCACTCTCCTTGATTGTTCTGAGGATATGCATTCATGGTTATCGGTACTGGAGAAGGAGGTGTATCAAAATGGCTTTCGAAAGAAGTAAAGAAACTAAATGGGATTAGATCTAACTTAACTTCCACAAATATATGTAAACTAAGTAGTGTCCAATTATAGGTGATAGTAAACATTGTGATTTATTCCATAAGCAAATGATTTTAATGGAAAAAATATATTATGAACAACTAAACTATTAATTAAGAAACAAAAACTCTTTTAACAATTGCTTGAAATTTAA
Organism: Pseudotsuga menziesii; assembly: GCA_001517045.1. NCBI lineage: Eukaryota > Viridiplantae > Streptophyta > Pinopsida > Pinales > Pinaceae > Pseudotsuga > Pseudotsuga menziesii. Next base: position 409,250 of record LPNX010940595.1, read on the forward strand.
AAGTATACTACTCTTATATGAAACACATGTAAGGAAAATATGACTTAGAAACAAGTAGAAAACTTGAGAAAGAAACAAGTAGAAAACTTAATAAAGAAAACTCCTCTAAATCCTATTCTACGAATCTTTTCAGTAACCACGCAGTGAAAAGAACAAGTCCTATTCTACAATCAATTTACAAAGTACTAGTGTGCGTCTCTAGAAATTAACATGTCTAACCCTAAACACAAAGACAAATTAAACTAAGCTGGAGATATAATTACCAAACCTTACAACAGAAATGAATGAATAAATTAGGAACAAAGAGACAGGATAAAACACAATTCAACATATACTAAGGTAAAAGGAAGTGAAATATAGGGATGGAACTTGATAGGTACTTTAAATGATCTATACTAAGGTCCGCATTATTGTTATAACCATTATCTAATTACAAAACAGAACATAATTCAAAAACTAAAGAAACTGAACTTTAAACAGGCTTAAAAACAGAATGAAAATATTAAAGGCTGGATGAAGGGTTGAATGACAGTCTGAATGGATAGTTTGAATGACATCCCGTATGAGGAAAACAATGCAAATTAGGAAATAAATGGCCTAGATGATCTAATATCATCTAATTCCATGCATATGAGAATAAAATGCATAAAGGACAATAATTCATCCTATTTATTTATTGAAGTAACAGGGAAATAACTTATGCTAATTCATGATTATAGAGAAACTATTGTGTTACACCCAAATCTCATCATTAACATGTGATAAAATCATAAAAATCCATGTTTTCCCTCATTCCAAAATATTGAAGTGAAATCCTTGATCCAGATGTCAAACTTGCATATAAAAACCTAGCATCACTTCTACCCTTAAGCTTAGGAGTGGTACCTTCTTCAGCACCACCTGAGTTGTGTTGAAGACATGTGGTGGCACCTCCTTTTCTCTTTGTTTGAAGAGAATTTCTACTGTAGCACCGCTCTGTCATCAAGGAGCAAGAGCGGTGCCTGTCTGCTACTCTACGTAGCAGACAGCTAAAACGGCATGGCACTCCTGCAGTGTGCCTTTGGTACCTCATCGGGAGGTCATCAATATCTGCATCTGGTATGTCTAGGGTTAACTTATCAAGTTTCTTTTCTAACTCTCTTATCTTGTCATCACCTCAGTGAACAAATCAAGATCCTTCTCGCCTGTCTATTGGGTATCATCCCCTAGGTGATGTTGCACCAACATCTGCATGAGAAAATTTAGCTCTTGTTACTACTCATAAAAAATATAAAACATGAAAATACAAAAACACAATCAACATTTTAGATTCTTGTTTCTTACCGATGTCCCCCCACTGCGCACCAGGTGGAAGTGGTATATCAGGGTCACCCCTAAAGTTTGTACCCGCATATGCTTAATCCTCAATCATGAGGATCGGGTCATCCAACCAGTGGAAAAATACAACATCGTAATTCACTTTGACTCTGCCACCTCCTGTATGAGCCATAAGCTCTACCCACCTCAACATACAAGGGTCTCTGGCCCTCAACTCTGTAAATCTCACTTGGGGCCTCAAGTGGGGCACCCGCTCAAAAAAAAAACAAGCTAAGATGGATCCATAGCTGAATGGTTTCAATTCCCCTTGTCGACATTTAGTCAGTTGGTCCTTGAAAATCGGAAGTAGTGCCTCCTCCCAACCGAAGACAGTGGGTGCCATAGATTCTATGGCATACAATAAATGTGATCTAGATGCCTAGTGAGGCCCTTGGCTTCCTTCCAACCTCTTCATAGTGAATAGAATGGTGTGGAGTGGATCATCCACCACTGCCTTTATGGGTATATTCTTCCCCGACATCCTAGTACCAGGCACACAATAATGGTTTATCAACTTCTAAGTGGTCACATCCCCTCCTCGGGGGCCAGTCAATGAAAGATGAGCACCCCACCTAAACAATTCTGTCATAAAGTATATGTCCTCTACCTCTATGTTCAGTACATGAGCTCCAACCTCAAAGTACTATTGTTCAAGGTTCCACATGCACAGGATATGCTCTAGCAGGCGCTCATGGGATATAATACTCGGAGTGCGGAAAAAATTCAAGAGGTCGCAACCTCTCAAAGAAGAAATACACCCCACATTTTCCTCATCCACGGCATCATTATTGTCATGCTGTCATCCTTTCCATATAACCATTTTTTACTGGATAAAACCTACCAAAAACAACACATGGCCTAGTTAAAACCACATTCAACCATTAAAATCATCAAAGAACTTTTATTTTGGCTTGCCCACTTAAATTTCCAACCTCATGACTGTTATACACCAGAATGGCACCTCTCCGTCCGAGTGTCAACTTTCCTTATGTTGGCACACAAAAGGACACTTATGGATTGAGGTTTGCCTAGAATACTATAGCTTGGCTTATTATGAAATACATTCTTCCTCTATCCAGCTAATTACTTTGCCACATTTTCCATGTTAGGATGTATGCACGACTCTCGCTATTGACAACTCGCGAGTCTCCCTTGTAGCAAGTCGCGAAACCTTGCATTCGCGGGTTGCTCTTCTATATAGTCGCGCATCATTCGCGGGTTGCTCTACTACAGACCCGCGAATGTGTTTCTTAACATTTAAATATTAAAACATGCGTTAACTGGAGATTAGTTATGTCATGTAACTGGATTTCCTTAACTGCTGTAACTTCTCCAACCTTCAAAACTACCTTATTTCACCCATATAAATAGAGGTAGGGAGGTCCATGAAAAGGGACTTGAATTTATGCATTGTTAAGCTGGAGGAATCGGGACTCTCTTTTCCTACACCTTTGCCCTAGAGGTCTTCCCTTGTGTTGCAAAGCTTGGAGGATGAGTTCTTTGGAGAAGAGAAGCAGCAGAACCAGATCAAGGTTTCGTGAGGTGCCAAACTTGAAGAGAAGGTATACTTGTACTTGTTTTCAAGATTAATAAATATGTGATGTCCTTCTTCTTCCCAAATCATTGTTCAATGTGTGATTGAATCTCTGTTTATGATCATATTATAATGTTATTCAGATCATTGTTTCATATTCATTTGATTATCATTGTCTTATATGTGGTCATAATGGCTTAAGGAAGGTATAACTTGTTTTGCAGGTCTCTTGGAGCGAGAGGAGCAAGAAGAGGATTGAAGAGAAAGCTTGGACCAGCCTTCAGTTAGTCAGGTTTGGATCTTTCTCATCGCTGAATCTTGTTTATATATACTTGCTGAACATTGTGCATCCCTCTTTCAACCCCAGTATGTTGATGGCCTCTTAAACCCTAGCCATAGGACATTTTCCTTTACAACAATGACTGACACCGCCTATCCTCTATTTACACAGAGTGGTGGCACATCCTGAGTGAAACTAAACAGAGGCAGTTTTTATCGAGTAGTGCCTATCTCATAAGGGGCAGGAGCGATGCCCGCAATTTGGATTTAGGGCTTGTTTAAAGACCCCTAAAGCCTGATCCAAAATAAAAATGGAGATAATAAAATGAAACGATAGGGCTCTAGCATCTACCTGGCTCTGACGATACTCGAAATGGATGATGGATGCTCCTATAATATCTAGTTGAAGATCTGGCTCCAAAAGTATCCCAAATGCTCTCACAAATTGGTAAATAGTAAAATGACTTTTGTTTTACTATTCAATTTTATTTTAAATATATTTTTAGGACTTTTCACATTATTATTAATATTTTTAAATCATTTTGACATGGAAACACCCTTTAATATAGTTTATAAAGTCATTTATTCTAATGTTTCGGAGACTAATGGACTTTTTTAAGTCTTGCAGGAATGAAAAAATAAATAGTAGTGTCTATGGAGGAGTTTGTTTTTACTTTTTTGCACTTCCAGAAAAAGGAAAAATTCCCCGAGCGTTTGTTTCGAAACTTTGGTCACACTCTTAGAACTAGGTATCAAAGTTCTGAGTCTTTTTCTGATTCTGTTCGGGCTCGTAAAAAATTCTCGTCGTCAAAAATAAACCTAATAGGGTCTCCTTTAAACTCTTGTTGGACTTCCTAAATATGAAAATATTTTTGAGTACTTGTCTTATTCATACTCGTAAAAGTACTTAAAGAGTCGTCTCTCGGACGATAGGTTATCTCTTTTTTTATTCAGACAGACTATTTACAAAAAAAAAACACTCCAGCCAATCAGGACTGGAAGAGTTCTCCTGGGTATTATTTTATACTTTTTCGGGCCCTGGAGATGAAATCATACGAAAAAGGACCCTTTGTAGTCTTCTTCCGTCTTCATTTAGACTCTCTAAACATGAACGATACCGAGTTTGCTTTCATTGGACTCCTTAAACTAAACACTGAGAGACTCGTTCAAGAAACGAACCCCTCCTTTCTCAGGTTCATGAAATATATGAGAATGGACTTGTCTTCAGATGAGCTAAAATGAGTGTTTATTACCCTATTTGGACTCGTAAAAATGAAAAGAGGCACTCATCAATCATGATGGGGGAATTAAAGGAAGGGAATTAGTTCATTTTACAAATAAATGGTAGTTTTTTTCCCCTTTGAACATGGCACTTGTCTTCATATCATTCAGTCAATTGGGTATTCAGCTAACTTACAAGTCAATCCACTTTCATGAGTCAGGTCACTCCTTTGAGTTTTTCAAAAGAATGGATTGTCCATTATCGTATTGTGTGTTTGTCTGGTCCATTCATGCTGCCAAGTCTTTTGTCGTGCCGCCCGATGTTCAAAGGGAGTAAGAAGTTTTCCTCTGCAATTAAAACAGCCTTTGTGTCTGTACTTTTGATTTAGTCCTATGGTTACATTATCTAACACATTCCAGAACTTTGTTCTAAGTTTTGTGTCATCGATGTGGGATTCATCATGGCCCTCCTTCGACGAGACTATTCCTATCGACATCAACTCATCATCCGAGAATTAGTCTTAGAAACAAGTTTAGTACCTTGAGGTCTGTATGCCTTAATGACAGATTCTCTCGCTCTCAACATAGGTTCACATCATTGAACTTTGATCAAGATATTTGATTGAGTGTTCAACATCAAATCATTTATTCGCACATAGTGTATTGTACTAGGGTACCTTGGGGATCATTGGCATTAATGGTGATCTCCCTCGCACTTGTTAACTATTCACGTCCTTGACCGATAATCCAGTGGTTTCTACCATGTTCGACTTCAGATCATTGTAATCACATGGATAGAATCGTACCTTGTGGAACATGAGACGAAGACCTTGGGTGTTTGTTTCAAATCACTCATATATTTCTCCCCAGGTTGCGATGGAGTATATTGTATGAAGTACCAGCATGAATCCACATTTGTATGGTCATGGCTATGCTCAAATTTGCGTCTATATGACATAGATCTACGTTGTATGTCTGCTATGTATGTCTAAGTTTGAGTCCTCTGTCACATTTATCTACGTTCTATTCTAGTATCCATGTCCGTTATTCTCTCCCGTGGATCTTCCTTGTATTGGTTTGCAGTCATGGTAAAGACACATTTGCTCATGAGTCAAAATTATTGATGTATTTCAGATGCCTGGTTGATGTTGATCTTCGATCAAGTTGATTCTTGCCTTGAAGTGATAACTTTCCCTATCAAATATCTCGCCTATCATATCCCTCTAGCCTCACTCTTTGGGGGGCATTTTGTTACACCCAAATCTCGTCATCAACATGTGATAAGATCCTAAACATCCATGGTTGCCCTCATTCCCAAATCTTGAAGTGAAATCCTTGATCCATATGTCAAACTTGCATATAAAAAACTAGCACCGCCTCTACCCTTAACCTTCGGAGCAGTACCTTCTTCAGCACTACTTGATTTGTGTTGAAGATAAGTGGTGGCACCTCCTTTTCTCTTTGTTTGAAGAGTGGTTCTTCCCTAGCATCGCTTTGTCATCAAGGAGCAGGAGCGGTGCCCTTAGTAAAAAGTTAAAAAGAGAGACTTCACAAAGATTATAGATCAAAATCTTCGTGGCAGGACTTATCCCTATTCACCTGGGTCAATTGATCTCAAGATCCATGCTTTCGAGATCTCCTATCCACCTCACCCACCAAAATCACAACCATATCTATCCATTTTAGACCTATAAAAATAGTCTCATACCCCATGGTTGAGAGAGAGAAAAGTCATGCTGCCATTTTGACATTATGGCCTAATCCATTAAGAGTGAGCATAGAGGAGCAAGTTGGAGCTATTGGGTATAAGACATCGGTTTTGTGGAGGAGTGCTTCAACACTAAGGCACAGTTTGTAAAAAAATTCATTATTTATCAATGCAAATTTGGTTCCTTTCCCATATACTTGTTATGTGTAATCTTGCATGTTTATTATCAGATTCCTTAGTCACTGATATAGATCTTTAGATGATGTTCTAGTACTTTTGATCTTTTGTGTTTGATGAGTTTATGCAATTATTTACTTGGAGATCTTTCGCCATAAGTGAAGACTCGCATCATTCCATCAAAGATTGTATTCTAGGTGTCTATAGTTTCTAGGAGAAGTCTTCCAACCTTGTTGTGAACTATTTGTTCTAGATCTGAACCATTCAAACCAGAGGAACAATTTTTGTCCATAGAAGGTGCAAAATTCCTGATAACATATTGTCTATTGCATTATGAAATAAACTAATATATGACCAAAGTAAATTTATAGAAAAACAAGAATTAACAGAACTAAACCTACTATAAACTGTAACTGAGATATTAAAGCAATCCGACTCTATGTAATTATCAATATAAAACTAAACCACAAGATGGAAGAAATATTGGAAAGGAAACTAGAGATAAACTACGCACGCATCCAATTAATTTAATTCAAGAAGTAGAAATTATACTAACAACACAGCATTACTCATAATGAAATATATGCTAAATGAAACAAAGAAATGAACGATATCAACTAACAAGAAACCAATTTGCATAAATAAGACAGAAATAGAAACTACCTATCTGCAAGAAAGAGATAACAAGAACACACAGGAATGGAAACCACTGGTTGTTGAGGGGGACTCTCAGCAATCAGGGTGGCATTTCAATCAATCACTCATAGGAACAAGAACATGTGTACGCAGTGAAAATAGAACTTATATTAAGATTCAGAATAGTTTTTTTACAGATATTCTTCTAATATCGACTGATAGATTTATAAACTAGCTAGCTAACTGAGCTCTTGCTTAGAGGCGACTATCTATAATGTTTACAAGGATGAGCGGGTCAACCCTTTCATTAGTAAACCACTCCTAAAATAGTTGACGTTTATGGCAAACAAACAACCATACGACAACACACAGTCTTCCTCCTGCTCTCTCGCACGTCGGTTCTCCTCGCGCATACTACGATGTATAGATTCTCATTGACGTGGGCTTGGATCGTGGTGTCAAATGGGGAAGGCAGAATGGCGAGCCTTCTCAAAGGAAGGACCATTGTAATATCAACCACGTGGACAATAGAATAGTTGAAGATTATTTTTCGCTTTAATCACTTAGGAATATGCCGAATAACTGTGCGCGGGATGATCAGGAGGCTGAATGGCAAGCTGGATATATTCTGCGCATATCTAGTGTGAATGAGTGTCCAATTTTGGCTTGTTTAAAAAATATGATCTACAAAACAAATTCATATATCAGACATATTTCCAATTATAACATAATTGCTTAGTAAAATCATGAAATAATAAAAATAAACCAAGACTTGCATAAATTCCAAATGTGTTCGTATGCCAGGATGAATGATAAGTTGTATGACAAGAAATATGTCAAAATGGTGATAAAATAGATTCCAAACGAATAAATTACTAGTCGAAAATAGTGACAAAACATGGATCAACAGGGCCTTACGTTGTCAAACGTGTATTAGAGAAAGGTGCCTACGTGTTAGTCAATTATGAGAGGATAGCCTTAGCAGAGCATAGGAATGGGTTGTATCTTAAGAAGTACTATGCATGATTCTCAGCCGGGGGTTATTTGTTGTATACTATTGTACATTTTCATAGCATAGTTTTGGTATGCTTATGATGATCAAGTTTATTGACTAGCTTTAGTTTGTTGTGGCAAATGTCGGCAGAGTATTTAGTTTATGTAGGGTTCACTGATGGTGCTATCCGCCACACTCAAAACTCATACTCAGCTGCTTGGGTGATTTATACCCCTACGGGTCAGGTATTGTCTTGAAGAGGTGTGTGTTTATGGCCTTCATCGAACAATGTTGTAGAGTATAGTGTCATTATTGAACTATTGCGTGATGTCATTTCACATGGTATTCACTCTCTTAAGGTACGTATTGATTCGCATTTAGTGGTCTCACAGCTTAATGGCTTGTATCATGTTAGGGATCCAACTTTGTTACGAATTTTCTTGCATGTCAGGTTGCTAGAATGACAATTTGAAAACATAACATGCATCTATATTACAAGAAATTTTAATCAAGTTGTTGATTCATATGCTAACTGTGTACTAGATTGGAGTTTGTTTCACAGACGATCATTAGAAAGAATTTGAGGTCAAAAATGGGCCTCCTAAGAGATGTACAACAAAAATATAAGATATATTAAAATATTATGAGTTAGGGGTTTTATGGGGTAGGTATATATG
>LPNX010940595.1:418284-469655 GCA_001517045.1 Pseudotsuga menziesii
ATAGGGGGATGATGTCATCTACTAGAATGTAATTGGTTGATTTTTATAGTACATTTTGGTCCTTTTGAGGCCCATTTTTGACCTCAAATTCTCTCTAATTTGAAAGCATTCACAAACACATTTACACATGTAAATAAAATAACAATCGATCATCAAAGGTATTTTTCATTAAAATATATGTCCAAAAATGTGGTGTCATAATACATGAGTGTCATATACAAAAATGGGGCTTCTGAGCCACCAATATATACTACATAGTCATACAAAAAATATACCCCAGCTTCTAATCCTGTGGGGGAGGAGGGTGCTAATCGCGGTAGCACACTACAGCTCTAGCTAGCTGGTGAAATAAATGAACCCATGCCCGTGTTACTCCAACCACCTAGCGATGCATGGGCTCGGGCAAGTCCTTGACTTGCGCCATGGGAACCCTATGTGTCAAATGAACGAATTTCATGTGGATGCTTTGGAGCATACACTTTGCATCCACACCCATGATCTCAACTCATCTTCCCCTTCATTGATGACGAGGGAATCCATCTAGCCATCATGGTCCCACATCTACATGCACATGACCAAGTATCAGTGTATGTCATCACACCAAAAACATGTCATTTTGATTCCATATATCAAAAAACACAAAAAAAATTAATAATTCAAAAAATAAGTTGGAGTCAAGATTCGTTACCTATCTCTCCATATGCAAATCCTGGTGGTATATGCATGTTTGAATCTCCACAGAAGTCGATCCTTGTATAGGGATATTCATCTATGGTGATGATCTGTCCACACCACCAGTGAAAGAAGTTTGTTTGATAGGGGCTGGCCACCCAGCCCCCTCCTCTACATGGCGTTTTCCCAGCGTAGCTGAGCCAGATCTCAAAATCTGTGTGGGGGGATCTCAACTCTAGGGCTTAACCCCAACACACACTCAAAAACGAAAGCACTCAAGATGCTTCCATAATTGAAGTTCCTCACCTGCCCCATCTTGCAGTCAGTAAGTTGTTGTTTCATGTTGCTCAATAGCAAGGTACTCCAGTCATATATTGTAGGATGCATACACTCCACTTCATAGAACATCAAAGGCCTTGAATCCTAGTGGAGAGATGTCAATCCCACTATCCTCTCCAGGGCGAACATTATGGATTTCAACCCAAGGTTTTGGATTTATTTTGTTGGTATTTGACTCCCAACCTTCTCCGTATCTGGGACACAATACACGACAATGTACTCACCTATAGTGATCTCGCCTCCTAGCTCGAGAGACCATAATTTTACCATATCCCCTCTGTGGGACAATCCTTTGATAAAATAAATGTCCTCGACCTTGATGTTGAGGGACATCCCATCTAGCTAGAAAGTCTCTAAGTCAGGATTCGAGTAATCCACTAGCAGCTAGAGTAGCCTTGGCTTTTCCCTTAAGCTTCTAAGGTGCCAAAAATTGTATAGTCCACATGCCCTTAATGTCTTTTGAGCTATTAGATCAACCTTCACTGCCTCCTCAACATCACCATGTTCATGCTCTCTCCATTCTAGAACCATCCTGCACAAGAATTTCCAAATTTCATTAGAATTTTCCCTTCATTTTCTTATTTGCGGCCCTATACGCGACTGTTTGCAAAACAATTGCGTACGTGCGTGGGTTTCATTGTGTTTTGCGTGTATGTCCAGCCCTATACGCGGAAAAAGGCCCTACTTCCGTGTGGGCCGAAAACACCACTTTGGGATGGCCCAAAATTGAAATTTGACCATCAAAATTAAAACATAAAACACGTAAGTGGAAGATATGGGCATGAGCTCCTACCTAAACCAGACGGAATGTGATTTTGTGGACCGATGCTTCCAAAATCAACTACTAAAGTTCGTGGTCTCAAATGCACTATGGTGGGTAAATTTTAAAAAGTAATGGAAAATTTTAATTTTTTCACTATTTTATAATTAAAAAAAATTGAAATTTTTACCCACTTTCTATAGTTTTGACCTGTTTTTTACCATTTTTGGATGGTTTGGACTAATATGATGTTGTAGGAACCTATTTTTTAGCACGGTTTGACCGAGTCTTTGATCCGTTTGATATTATTACATGTATAACGTCTGAACTGGCATAAAGGTTAGGATCTCATGTCTGCCTGCATTTTGCATGACCTTATGATCATTTCACTTTAACCTTAGGTTCGAACCCATTCTACGATATCATGAAACCTTCATGTTGTTGTTTGAAGTGGTATTGTGTGAATGCTATAAATTTCCTATACATGGGTGCCCTAGTTAGTTCCTATTTTCCATTTGGTACCCATGCTGAGATGCCTCATTTAGGTTGTGGGAGTCCCCTTTTAGTCCTACCATGTCCTTAAGCCAGAGCTTCGTACTCCTCTTGAAATTTATGTTGGATTTTACCCATAGGGATTCCCTTGTATATATCAAGTTGTGATTTCATTTCATGATTTTTTTCTTGCCTTCTTGAGTTTTATTTCGGCTCCCTGACTTCGAGTTATCAGCCATATAGCCCAAGCTTGTCTCATGTCTAGCCAAGAAGAGCCTTTTATATATCCTTTGCAACTTGATCACCCCTTTACCGGGAGGGGACCTTCCCCCGAGTGTCGTTATCCCGCACATGTTTCCTTGCATTGAGAATAAGTATGTTCCACTACTTGGACCTAGTTTTCCTGTCTCTGAAACTCGTCTCCTCCTAGCTATGTACTCTAAAGAACTTTTATTATTTCTCAATATTTTCAAAATATCTAAAAAATTCCAAAAGAATAAAAAACATAAAAATCTAGACGGGAAAAGATGTTATCTTTGGAAATAGTCGAGTCCTGTTTCCTTCGAATAGAGCACTATATATCACATCTGTTGGTTGGGTTATTAGTTTGACTTTAGGACGTGTACTCGTTACTCTGATTTTATCTCCACCTACTGTTTATGCTTTCTGTCCCCATGGAGCCTCTGTTGATTCCTCCTGTGTCACAGAGATGTCCTAGTTTCCATATCAGGTACATGTTTCCTACCTTTAGTCACCACTTGCCTTATGCTCTTATCCGAAGGAAGTTGAAGCATGAGTCATCCATTCCTTAGTTATCTTGAATTTGCATGTCGACCATTCCCGGTACTGTTACTGGTTCATGCACATCTTGTTCATTGAGTTCTTCCACATTATATAGTGTTGTTGAGTATCTGGTGTTGGTTGATGGGTGATGCCTTAATTCCCTCCTTCCAGCAGATTCCATTCCATCGACATCAGATCATTTATTCTGGAATAGGAGTCTAGATTCATTTGATTTCCTTGAAACTTACAGTCATCAGTGGTAGGTTCTCTCTCCATCGACAGTTTTGGAAATACATCAATGTCCCCTGATTGATGGATTATTCCAAGTGTTCGACCTCAACACATCTATTCACACTTGTTAGATTGCACTATGTACCTTGATTCCCATTTTCATTATTGGTGGGTTATCTCACGTCTATTAAAGGTATACATCAATGACCGATAATCATACGATGGACTACTATGTTTGATCTCGAAACATATATTCACATAGTAGGACATGTACTCATAGCTGTTTGTGTAGAAGGCCTTCCAGCTTGGTGGCATTCCATATATGTTGCCTCCTTGATCGTGCCAGTCTTCATTAGATTTCAGTGCTCGTGATCACGGTTCCAGTATTTCCAGTGTATATTGGATATCTTCATCAATTATGGATATCTTGATCCATTGTATATTGTACGTTGCGATGACCACACATGACACTTTCTATATCATGCCTATTCATGGCCATTGTAATCTTATGTATCCGAGACTGCTACATGTATCTGCAGTCTCATGCAGAGATTGATTATTGTATTGTACTGATGAGTGGCTATTTATTCCACCTAGGTCTTCATTACTCCACTTCTAGGATGGATTTTATAATTAATTTCGGCCATCATGTTACCCCTCTGACCTCACACATTAGGGGCATCTGTTATAGCTTATTTTACCACATCAAGTAGATCACACATTTATGGCCTTCACAGATTTTTATGTTGTTGGGGAATAAATTTTTATTCCATATATTACTACCATGTTTCATATTACTCTCATAACCATATATTATACTGTTCCTATTTCAAATTCTAGCTTGTAATGCAAATTTCCCTTGGGCAATTTCTATAAACGTTACCCTACAAATGTTGCAGACCATAATCCATTTTCATAACTTAAAAAACATGATTAAGTACATTAATTTATGTATGATACTCATTCCCATACTCTTTTCTTAAATTTTGGATGGTCGTACTTGATTTGGAGAGCTAGTTTGGCCATCACCCTTGGGGGGATTTGAACACAATTTCCTAGTAATTTTGGTATTTTTGTCATTATCCCCAAACAAGTTTGAAGAGGTATAAAGTATGATACAAAATATCCATATAAAACCTTTGTATTTTTTAAGATTCCATACCATCTCCTTTCAAATTCGGGACCATTTGGTGAAAGATGGAACCCTCTAGAGTCATGACTAGTTAAGCTCGAATTTTTCCCAATTTGTGCATTTCTCCAAAATTTCCAAAAAGCGGCATGGAAATGGTATCATAGAATTGTCCTTACACATATTAATTAATACCATACATTCAATAAAAGTTTGCAGATATTTCATGGTTTCATAATCAACCCACCAAGCCCACTTTTCTTCCTCCCCCGCCAAGGGAAGAAGAAATTACAACCAAAGATATTGAAGCATGCTACCAAGGGTATCAAAATTTGAGATGGGATATTCATGAAAGGTATTATTTACAAGATTATATTATCAAGTACGTATTTTTTCACAATAATGAAAATGAGAACTCATTAATGAATAATCAACAATTCACAAGTATGGAGGAGACCAAGGAGCTACCAATTTATGTGGGTGGTGAAGCAGAATAAGCATTACATCAAGAGGATAGAAATTCACTCCCAAATGAATTTTAAAAATATGAGGAAACATCACATGATAATGAATAAGAGTACCTTGAAACTATTAAATATCATTCTTAAACACATTCTACTGTGGACATGGACCAAAGGGAATCTACTGATGGATGCTTGAACTATGAAGGAGTACCTACTAATGGGTGCTCACAACTCTATGTTGGTGACATAGAGATCAAATTTGAAAATGTTGCTGGAATATAAATTTCTCATGAGAATAAATACTAATACCCTGTAGCAGCTAATGAAGAACCAAGGTCAACTTCCCCATCACCACTTGAGCTTCAAAAAGTTGATCAAATCAAGATGAAAGAAGAAGAGGAGGTTCCTAAACAAGAACCTATTTTTCTTGAAGGGTATTTGAAGATGAGTGAAATGAATATCCATGAGTCCCTTAGCATACTCAATGACACTAAAGCATTGGTATCATTTTTTTGTTGGAACATTTCTTCATTGAAGGAGCCATCCTTCCTTGAAGACATGGATAAGATTCAAAGAGTGATGTGCACAATCGAAGGTAATTTCATGTCTTTGAATTTTCATAGAAACAAATTGGTTGAACTTAATGAATGGTTACATGAAGCATACTTGAATAATAATGAGGATATCCATAGGCTCAAAAATTAAAATGAACAACTTCTTAAGAGGTTTCAAAATACTTGTTCTTCCTCCTATTTTTCATATTTTCAAATGGTAGATTTCTTGGAGGATTCTCATGACATGAGGGATCATGAGAGACATGGAAAATTTAAGGTTATTGATGTGTTTGAACATGACCTTAATGAGAGCCAATAACTTGTTGTGTGTTTAAGTATTTGTAACTTCGGAATGTACTCACTTGTATATTTCATATATTGTATGTCATTGATCCTCGATGTTCCTATCAGGAGAATCATTAATGTAATCAAGTCATGTAAAGTCATAGAGGGTAACCTTCCTAGTTGATCACGGGTCAAAGTCCCCATAGTTTTGGGGCACTAGAGTTATTAGACTCTCCTAGAGAATTCATCCCTGGTAAGTGATTTTCAAGTCGAAAACTAGTATAAATAGAGAGTGAGACTCTCCATCTAAAACACACACTCACCCATCTATAGCGCATAGGTAAGAGAAAAGTAGCTCGCTCAAGTGAGAGAGAGAACAATTGTTGGATATCATCATTTTGTCTTTGTGTTTTACAGCTACCATTAGTGCTCATTCTATCTCTGAGGAAGTTGCGGGATTTTCTCCTTTATGGTTTCCCTAAGGAAAATATTTGTGTTTATTGTCTCTTGTGATTGATTGTTGTGCATGTTATTATCTCATATAAGATGCTAAGATAATACTGTCAAATTGATAAAAATATAACATTGTATCAAAGCTAACCTGAGAAGAAGACATTGTGCAGCTACATAAGCTAGGGATTCTTACTTTTTGGGTCTCTCTCCACAATCCATCAACAAAAGGAGGCTAGGCTGAATCTCCATTGAAGGGCACATCTTTCTGTCAAATCGGAATCTGATTCTGAGCACTTTCATTTTTTGACCTACCACTACACCAGGAAATTAGGGATTTTCATTGAAGAGGGATTTCTGGGTGAGCCTAGTGTTACGGAGAGAAATTCCTATGGCTTGGGGTACCACAACAGATAGCTTGATTCCAAAAATAAATATTTTCCAATATGCAATAGAAAGTAAATGTCTAACACTAAAGGATCATACCTCATACCTTATTCCGGATAGTTTAAGTAGATCCTCGTTGAGCGTTCCAACTTCAGCTTGAATTGATACATTACTTCCTCAACAACAAGTAAACAATACAAGCATTCTATATATCATGGTGTTAGATATATTCTAGCATATATAATCAATAATGTATAAGCATTTGACATAATCCCATGGATAAAATATTCATTCAAACACACATTATTGGACAGGAAAAGATATTTCTATTAATATAAATAAGAGATTACAATAGATACAACCTCTGACAGCACGTCTGCGAACCAGAGAAACTGAATCCCCCACTTGGGCCTCCACCACCTCAATTCTCCATCTCTCGATAGCAAGCTCACAAACAAAAGGCAATATTGGGAAGAACACAAAAGTTCTCCAAGGGACAACGGGATGTAGACTCAAGCATAAGTTCCGGAAACAATGGACTATAGTTTCTTTGCTCTCAATTCTCTCATATGCCTTCAATGTATCATAGAGTTCCTTATATAGCTTTTTAAAGGGGTAATGAAAGGTCGAATCCGAGCAATCTCAAGGCTTAAAGAAGGCCAGGAGTCAAGTGAGTCAGATCCATGTCAAGGAAAACTCCAAAAGGATTTGGATTTTGTAAACATCCTGATGTACGCGGTTTTAGGGGTCAAACCCGCGTATATACGCGATTAAGGGTTTAAAAGTCACATGTATCATTTTTCACATGTTTTTAGGGATGATCAAGGAAACATCAAAGGACAAAAAATGGTCCAATGGGTCTAAGGAGTCTGTAGCGGGACAGGGGAAGGCCATACAAAGTGTGATTCACCTGGAGTGGTAAAATCAGCTATAGCAGATGCCCCCTAATGTGTGAGGTCAGAGGGGTCATACGATGGTCGAAATACATTATAGGTCCATCCCAGAAGTGGAGTGATGAAGGATCCCAAATGGAAGACCAGCCACCCAATCAGCATAGTACCATGATACAACTCTGCACATAACTGAAAATACATATAGCAGTCCCGGATACATAAGAGTATAATGGCCATGAATAGGCATGATACAAGATATCACATAAGTGTTCATCGCCACATACAATATACATAGATCAGAATCTCCATGATGAAGATATACAAATGACCATGATCTCCATAATGGCTGAAGATATATAACAGATCAAGATCTCCATAGTGGCTGAAAATGTCTGACATATACTGGAATCAAGTCATGAGAGATGAAATCTCATGAACACTGGCACAATCAAGGAGGTAGCATATAAGAGATGCAACCAATCTGGAAAGTCTTCTACACAAACTGCTACGAGTACATGTCCTACTATGTGAATAGAGGTGTCGAGGTTGAACATAGTAGTCCATCGTCTGATTACCAATCATTAATGTATACCATTAACAGACGCGAGATCACCCACCGATAATGAAAATGGGAATCAAGGTACTGGAGTGCAAACTAACAAGTGTGAATAAATGTGTTGAGGTCGAACACTTGAGAGGATCCATCGATTACGGGACATTGATGTATTCCCAAATACTTTCGATGGCGAGAGCACCTGCCATGGATGACTGCAAGTCTCAAGGCACTCAAAATGACTCTAGATTCCAATCCCAGAATAAATGATCTGAAATCGATGGGATGAAACCCCATGGAAGGAGGGCATTAAGGCATCCCCCATCATCTAACACAAGGTACTCAGCAAAGCTGTATAATGTGGAAGGACTCGATCATAAGGTGCACGAACCAGTAACTATACCGGGAATGGCCGACATGCAAAGTCAAGATAACTGAGGAATGGACGACTCAGGCTTCAAATTCCTTCAAACAAGAGCATAACAATGTATGGTGACTAAATAAAGGCAACATAGACTCGATATACAAACTGGGACATCTCTGCGACACAGGAGGCATCGACAGAGGCTCCATGGGGACTGGAAGCTTAACTAGTCGGTGGAGATAAACTCAAATAAATGAGTACAAATCCTAAAGTCAAACTATAACCCAACCAATGGATGTGATATACAGTGCTCTGTTCGAAGGCGACACGACTCGACAGCTGCCACAGATAACATCTTTCCTTGTCCAACTTTTTGTTTCTTTGATTTTTTTAGACTTTTTCAGTTATTTAAAAACCTTGAAAAAGAATAAAATTTCTTTATAGTTACAAACTAGGAGGAGACGAGTGTCATAAGGGAAAACAAACTAGTTCCAAGCAGTGGAAAATACCTATGCTCAATGCAAGGATACATGTGTAGGATATCGACACTCAGGGGAAAATCTCCTCCCGGTAAAAAGGGAAGCAAGCTGCAAAGGATATAAAAAATGGCTCTACATGGCTAGACATGAGACAAGCTTGGGCTATATGGATGAAACGCAATGTCAGGGGAGCCAGCAGAAAGCTCAATAAGGCAGGCAAAGCTCATGATAATGCATTCACAACTTGACATGAGGGAGTCCTGAGGGAAATAGGCCAGCAAAAGATCAAGAGGAGTATGAGGCTCTTGCGAAATGTCATGGCAATACTATACAATAGACTCCCATGCCCTAAAGGAGAAAATGTCAGCATGGGCACCAAATGCAAATAAGGCGCTAACTAGGGTACCCATGTAAGGTGAAGCTCCGCCACTCAAATCATGCCACTTCTAAAACAGCAAGAAGGTTTTGTGACACAATAGAGTGGGTTCATACCTAAGGTCATGATGAGATGGTCATAAGGTCATACAAAATGAAAATGATGATGAAACCTAACCTATATGCCAGTTTAGACATGATACCTGAGATCAGCATGAACGGGTCAATCCAATGGTTGAAACGGCACTGAAAAAGGTCCTCTACATCATGAATTATGTCAAAAACGGTCCAAAATGGTTAGAAAATGTCGAAACTATAGAAAAGGGGGTAAAAATTTCCAAATATTTGAAAATTTTCTATAAATAGTAAACAATTCAAAATATTATAAAACATTTGAAACTTTTACCCATTTGTGCTCAGATTTTCCACGGCGAATTCCAGGAGATCCAACCGGCGGAATCCACCACCGTTTCTTCTAGGTATTTACCCATGCTCTTCTCTTCCATTTCAACGCAACTTTTATCAAATTCCATAGTCAATTAAGCTTTCTAGGCCAAACTAAAAAGGGCGTTGCGGCCCACATGGAAATCGATGGTTTTTCTACGTAAAGGGCTAGATATACGCGGAAAATGCCCCCAAAGCCGCGTACATATGCGGTTGTTTTGAAAATAGTCGCGTACGAGGCCACACATAAGGTTTTTTCAATAATCTAATGGGAAAATTTGCAATTTCTTGTGCAGGATGGTCCTAGAGTGGAGAGATCATGAACATGGTGAGGTAGAGGAAGCATTAAGGGCTGATCTAATGGCTCAACAAGCTCTACGTGCATGCGGACTCTACAAGTTTTGGTGTCTTGGTGGCTTAAGAGCCAAACCAATACTATTGCAGATGCTGGTGGATTACTGGGATCTAGACTCTGAGTCCTTCCAGATAGATGGGATGTCCCTCACTATAGAGGTGGAGGACATATACTTCATCACTGGGATTTCTAGATGATGAGAAGTAGTGAACCTTCGTTCTCGTGGTGGGCCAGGAGGTGGCTTGACTATCGACGAGTACATTGTGGTGTACTGCTATATAGACATAGAGAAGGTGGGGAGTCAGGTCCCTACCAACACTATACAGGTGCTGGGCCTAAAGGACATACTATTGACATTGGACAGGATAGCAGGCTTGGCATCACTCCACCAGGCCTCGCGGCTTCTGATGTTCTATGCAGTGGAGCGCATGAGACCCACGATTTATGACTAGAGCACTACACTACTGAGCAACATGAAACATAAACTCAGTGAGTGTAAAGCAGGAGGAGTGAGGAACTTTGAGTTCAGCAGTATTTTGAGCATATTTTTCTTCGAGCGTGTTCCAGGATTGAGCCCCAAAGTGGACATTCCTCTTCACGGGGTTCGAGATCTGACCCAATGACGTTGGGCCTATGTGATGTGTAGACTGGGGGGTGGTAGGGTGGCCGACCCCTATCCAACTGACTTCTTTCCATGGTGGCGACAATAGATAGTTGCCATCAATGACTACCCCTATGCAGGGATAGATTTCTAGGGGGACCCGGACATGTCGCTACCACCAGGATCGGCATATGGCGATATAGGTGAGGAATATCGACCCTCTCTTTTTTAAGTTTGTTGAGTTATTTAATTTTTTTGTGTTTTTTTATTATATGGAATCAAAAGACATATTTTTTTGGGTGACAATACATAGTGACATCTACCATTTGTGTGCCGATGTGGGACCACGGCGGCCAGAAGGCTTCCCTCATCACAGACCGAGGGGAAGAGGAGATGATATCATGGGTGTGGATGCGGAGTGTACGCTCCCGAGCATTCATACCAATTTTGTGAGACTGACACATAGGGTTCCCATGGGGTAGGTCGAGGACTTGCCTGGGTCTATGCAGTGCCAGGTGGTGGGTGTACCATGCGCATGGGTGCGATTATTCCAATAGCTAGCTAGAGCCGTAGTGACCTTCCATGATCACAACCCTCCACCTCCTCCACAGGATAAGATACCTAGGAGTGTATACATTTTGTATTACCGTGTATTAAATGTTTGTGGCTCGAAATCCCAATTTTGTATCATGACACTATGTATTACCACATTTTGGATGTTATATAAAAAAATTTATGGTGATCGGTTTATTTATTTACATGTGTAAAATTTGTGTTTGTGATGAATTTACTGTGAATGAAACAAATGCCAATATAACACGTAGTTATCATATGATTTAGCTATTGGGGCTTAGGGCAGACCCAGGTTCTTATACTTTTATCTTCACACCAACAAAGAGACCCACAGTGTTGGCCCTTTCGGCAACAACCTGCGAACAGGTTGTAGTCTCACCCGAAACAGCTATGGGGTGACGCACAATCAGGTTTCTACAGGAAAAAGAGGGATATTACTGTACCTTTAGCCTTAACAAAGAATAATCATACAATACAGAGCTTGATATTCACTTAAATAGCTTCGCAGTTTAGATAAAAAGGCAGTTACTTGCTTAACCCTTAACTGGGAATTCACAGCGAAGTTAGTACTTAACAATATATCTTACTTATCATTCACCTACTTATGAAATGCATAAAACATAACAAGAACCACCACAACACAAGATATACGTGGTTCACCCCCAGTGTAGGGGCTATGTCCACAGAACTGCGTTTATATTCAACTCTTTACAAACACACAGTTCTGATCTGCGCACTCAGCTGCAGATCTTCTCAACAACCCAAAACTGCGCAATTAGCTGCAGATCTTCTCAACAAAAACCCTCTGCGCAATCAGCTGCAGAGGTTGTCCACGCACTCAACTGGGACTTAACCTTACTTCCAAAACCCTCTGCGCACTCAGCTGCAGAGGTTGTCCACGCACTCAGTTGGGACTTAACCTTACTTCCAAAACCCTCTGCGCACTCAGCTACAGAGGTCGTCCACACACTCAACTGGGACTTAACCTTAAACCCAAAAATAGGCCTTAGCTTCTTCGCATCAAATTATCATCATACAAAAACCTTCGAAAAATCCCCTTTCTCCTTTACATAAGTGCCTATTTATACAAGTGCACTATTACAATACCATGTTTTTAAACCATGGGATTAAAAACCATGGGTTATTTACAAAAAGAGGGGCTTCGACCCAACCCCAAAACCCCTAAGACTATTTTGTGCCACAACTCCACTTACAAGCTTCACACCAAAACCACGGAGTTGCCAAAATTAAGGACCTTCAACATCCGTGCCCCAACAGGCCCCTAAGACTCACCAGTGTCCCATCTCGAGGCACTCTGCTGCTTTTCTGGTGGGAGAATATTGTTGGTGAAGATAGTGAACTGCTTCTTGAGGCTGCACATGATATCTTCAGCTGCTTGCTCCTTCTCCACTATCTCCTGCAATGTTGCTGAAGATGCTTCGCTGGCCTTTTCATGTGCGAACGCATCATACTCCTTTAATATTTTGAGCTGGTTGTCCGTAGCAGTGCTCAACTCCAAGGCCTCGTTAATAAGGGACTACACAAAGTTCACCAACAATGTTTCTTTCCTTCTGCAGGACTCAATTTCTTACTAGAGCTCATTGATATGCTTCACCTTAAGCATATTCTGCATAGGAGGCAATGTCTTAATTTCCGCTTTGACTGCATCCAGCTCTGTCTATCACTACTTGATGATTTCTTGCAACTTTTCTACTTCTGGGTTGTCCTACAAGTTCGCCTAGGCCTCGACGCTTTCATCTAGCAGTTTTGATGCATTTCTCACAAGATCTGAGATCTTCGTTGCTGAGGCCTAAATATCTCTGCGACACTGTTCCCTGACCTCTGGTGGACTCTCAGGAATGAGGTGAAGTTGAAGCTCTGCAATCTGAGCCTCATGTTCTGCTTTCAGCTTCTCTATCTGGATTTGAGACTGTTGTGCATAGTCTTTTAGCTTGACTATTCTTTGCTCTGGTTCTTCTTCAGCCTGCATGTCGAAATCAGGGAGACTTCGACACGCCTCATCCAATACTCGTGCTAATGCAACCTACTTGCTTTCTGCTTCCCTCTTTTTCTGTTCAGCTTCTTCCAACTAGGCTGCAAGGCTCTCACTCTACTTCGTGGCATTTTCCAACTGCCTGTGTGAGTAGCTGTCACGTTCTTGAATCTCGTTCATGATTGCCAATTGGTAAAGATGCAGCTCCGTCATAGACAACTTAGCATAGTCTATCTCAACTATCATACTCATCTGCGGTCGAGATGCTACGTTAGTTATTATGAGGGCTGCACTTGGTACTTGTCCTCTGTTGTTTCTAGCGGGCCATTGTCTCATATCTGGCTGTGCGCTTACGGGGGCACTACTTGCTGCAGCGCCAGTCGCTGATCTTTCTGCTAACGCCTTAAGTTCTTCAATTCACTGCGCTATGCCACTAAGCGCATCAAGGTGTGTAGCTACAAACTCTGACCACTTGCTGGATAATACTTCTATGGACTTCGTCAGAGCCTGATCCAGCTCTTCAATTGTCAAAGCGGGCTCTTCGACAATATTCTTTTCCTTCGACGCCTTAGCTTTCTTTCTGGGCGAAGGCTTCATAACTTCCTCCACTTCTAGAGACTTGCGCTTATCTAGGCGATTAGGGTCGGAAATTGTCTTTACTAATTCTTCTTCTTCTTCATCAGCTTTGTCATCGCCACCATGGTCATCTCCGCTCTTCTGTGACTCACCTTGTTCTTCTCTTTCTTTTGGTGGGTCACTCTGCGGAGCCTGACTAAGACCTGCACCCACATCTGTCACTGGGGCGACTGGTATGTTGGGCCTTGTTCCTGTGTCCTTCATCCATTCAGCTGGACACTGCTGGACTACTGTGATGATGTCTTCCTAGTTCACCATGTATGGAAACTTCCAGCATGTATGCTTTTTATCTGCGTAGGCCTGGATGAATACATTGTGCATGTCAGCCTTGAAGTTAGCCACTCCGGCATACTGAGACAATAGCTCATTACTGAGCCATGGTGTTTTCAGTATCTCATATGAAATACTCATCGCATAAAAGGTGAGCACGTAGTTTGTCATCTATTGCAAGGCCTTAACCTAAGAGACCCAAAGAGATGCATACCTTGTTGCGCCAGGCATCTCTGGAGGCACATCAACAAACTATGCCTCAGTAGGATCTCTCCATCCTACCAGTGCAATAATCAATAACAACCATGAGTAATGAAAGGGTCTACCTTTCTCCTGTGCATCGCGGACATCTTCGAGGAATTCCCTAGCAATGTACTCTGCCCATTTGTAACTGTAGCCTTTGGCATAGTTCGCAGCAATACTGACAATTGGGGTAGGTACTTCATTCGGTCTGCACTTCTGCATTAATTTGCATGCTAGGAGCTCTATGGCAAAGCGAATGTTTTGGTGTCAAATTGTCAAGGTTTGATACCCTCACTTTCCTTTTGTCAGGCTGAAGCGGTCCTTCATGTGCTGTGCCAGCTTCGTATCCTCATGTTTTTCAACAAACTCAATCCCAGGATCAGGCCCTTCCTTCGACAAGCCTGTAATCCTATGAATCAGTTGTCCTGCTATCAAGGTAAATTCAGCTGCTCTAACCACCAGCTGCTTCTTCTACTGTGTTGTCATCTCAGAGGGTGCAAACCCTATAGACAAGTACTGAACAATATCCTGAAAATAGTCATCAACCATCTGGATGGAAAACAACTGCGTATCAGGAAGACCTTTGTCCAAACTAGTGGGTTCTTCTCTTGACTCGAGCCTCAACAAGTAGGCAGGCCCCAGGTTAAGTCTTCCTGGCTTAACTATGATCTCAAAGTCATACTCCTGAAACAAAATCAGCCATCTGCATATCCTTCCACCTAACACAGGCTTGTTAACCAAATACTTCAGAGCATAATGGTCAGTGAACATCTTAAAATGAGATCCTAACAAATAATGTCGAAATTTCTGCAAAGCATAAACCATAGCTAGACCTTCTCGTTCTGTCGTAGTATAATTCTTTTCTGCTGTGGACAATTTTCTACTTGCAAAAGCAATAGGGTGATCAATATTACCTTCACCTGACTGAGCCAATACTACACCTAAAGCAATGGAGGATGCATCGACATGAACATGAAACTCCTTATTCCAGTCAAGGAATACTAAGATAGGGGCAGTTACCATCTTTTCTTTCAAAATGTCCAATCTTTCCTGACATTCAGGTGTCCATTCAAACTTAATGTCTTTCTTCAATTTATTTTCCATAGGGGCTGTAATCTGAGCATATCCTTTAAATAATTTCCTGTAATATCCAGTATGACCAAGCGTAGTGTGAAGTTGCTTAATAGACTTCGGAGGTGGTAAGTTCACAATAATGGCTATCTTCATAGGATCCGCCATTAATCCTTTCTTGCATACAATGTGACCTAACAGAATTCAAAAAGGTGCACAAAAGATACACTTCTTCAGGTTCAATGAAATCTGATGCTGTCTACACTTGTCCAGCATAAGTCTTAGACTGGCTATATGATCTTTCAATAAACCAAAGATAGTCCAATCATCAAAGTAGACTTCCAAGAACTTATGAATAAATTCCTTAAATGTAGATATGACTACTCTGGAAAACATAGCAGGTGCATTGTTCAATCCAAAGGGCATAACAGTATACTGAAAAGATCCCATTTCTGTAGCAAAGGTTGTTTTATATCAATCCTTTGGAGCAATTCTGATCTGATGGTAACCTGAAAATACATCGGTGAAAGAATACACTTCTTGACCTCCGACATTGTCTAAAAATTCATCTGTAAAGGGAGCAGGAAAAGGATCATGTAAACAGGCATCATTCAGCTTCCTCAAATCAACACAAATTCTGATTTCTCCCTAGGTCTTCTTTTCTTGTACCACCATAGGGCTGACCCATTCGAACTCTTTGACAGGATCAATGATTCCTGTAGCGAGCATTTTATCTAGCTCCATCCTAAATTTTTCTTTATACTTAGGATCCAGCCTATAAGGGCACTGCTTCACAGGCTTCGCATCAGGTCTCAAAGGTATTTTTATCACTCCTATATCACCAAGGATACCTTTCATTTCTGAGAACTTCGTCGGAAATAAGTACTGATACTCATGGAGGAGTTCAGTCACTTTGCTTACCATTTCTTCATCCCAATAATCTCCGATGGTAGCGTACTTAGGAATTTCTTCTGATCCAATGTTTACTTTCCTTGTTTTCAAGGGCTGAGTTACTTCAGGTAATTCGATTGCTAGTCCATGTACTTCGCAATGTCCTTCTGACTTAGGAATATTAATGTTGTGCGGGTCATCGTCTTCATCAATGGCGAGGTTATAACATTCTACTGCATTAGCTTCTTGTTCCTTCCAATCAGGTTGGTACTTGGCTATTTCTTTATCATCAAACACCTTAGTATGGATCACTCTAATAGCTGCATCCAAAGCAGGGAAATCCTCATTAATAGAAATTGTGAGCACAAAACTATCAACAAGGCTAACCCAAATTACAGTACCATGGTGAAGCTCCACCTTCGCATACCAGTTATTTGCTATAGGTTCCAGAGTGTGTACAAACCTATGTACCCATTCTTCACATGGTACATGCTTCCATGCTTCATAACACTACTCCAAATGTTCCTGAGGGCTAGTCTTACCATGAAATATGCTTCGTACCTCCTGAGGTTGATCCATGAATCTCAGGCGAAGAAACTTTTGACAAGCTCTCCAACTATGAATATACTTTTTATGACCATTCCACCATCTAGCAGCTGCGGCTCTGAATACTGAATCTAGAGTCTCCATTTTCTATGAATTTGGTACTTTCTCTAAGAATTGTACAATAAAATTTTTTGGTTCTGTCAAGCCATCAAAAGTAGGTAAGATCTTTGTCTGTGAGCCAACCCATCTAATCGAGTTGGTAATTCTTGCACATCGATGTCCATGTAGCTCATAAAGTCTATTCTGCCAATTCTCTAGGCCTTCGTCTGAATAACTCATGCAAGAACTGTAACACTGCCAATCCATTATACCTTCAGTAGTAGGGTTAACATAGTCTTCTTCTTTAGCTGTGATGTTGTAAATATGATCCAAAACATCCTGATCTTCATCTCTGACTGGCTCTGTATACCTTTCTCCTTGAGAAGGGTCCAACGATACTATGACTCTCAAGCCTTTTCCTTCAAAAGTCATCTATCTGTTCTTAAGGTTGATTACTGCATAATTGTCTATTGCCCATTCAATTCCTAGCAATGCTAGATAGGGGTTGCTATCATCAATTATTTCAATGACTTCAAAATATTCTAAGGTACTGACTCCATCAATGTCCACTGGTACACTAGGGAATCTTCCCAAGGGC
Source organism: Pseudotsuga menziesii (assembly GCA_001517045.1). Taxonomy (NCBI): domain Eukaryota; kingdom Viridiplantae; phylum Streptophyta; class Pinopsida; order Pinales; family Pinaceae; genus Pseudotsuga; species Pseudotsuga menziesii. The sequence goes on from LPNX010940595.1 coordinate 435,815, forward strand.
ACAATCTTCTGCTGATTGGCTAATCTCAGCTGTATAAGGGACCATTCAAGCGTAGGTCTTCCCATTTGTTCCCATGTCTGCTTAGTTAGGACATCCACTTTTGATCCTAGGTCTAAAATGATATCAGTCATGTCATATTCTCCTATCTGAGCATGCAATCTCATTTCTCTTCCAGTCTTTCTAACTCTATTAACAGTTTTTCCTCTATCAGAGCTTCACTGAGGTTCGCAAGACACAATAAATTTCTGTAACTCATTCAAAGCATTCTGATTTCTTAATAGCTTCATACAACGCTGTAAAAATGATGTTAGTGTACTTACTTGATCCGGTGAAGCTTCTTGAAACTGTAACTGCTGTTGATGCTGTTGCGTAGTTGCTATTGATGTTCACGGATCAGCAAAGTCTTTTTTAGCTTCCATAAATGTTTCCTTTTCTCTTCCAACATCGAAGGCTGAAATTTTATCTGGGTTCTTACGGACCCAAGCCTCGTCAAGTTGTTTCCCTTTATTCTGCACTTGCGTCATAGCTCCACTCCTTGTAACAACGTTAACGACTGGGACAGGTCGTTTCTCTACAGCAATCATCTGAACATTCTGAGTAGGAGCACCATTTCTTTCTTATATCTTGGCTATCAACTGTGAGCATTTCTCAATCACATGATCGATTTCTCTACAATATCGACATGTCGTAGTTTGGTTTTGACAGTCTCTAGATACATGTCCTGCCTGATTACAGTTATAGCAAATAACCTGGCCTCAACCTCTTCCAGGCATACCACCATGACCACGACCTCTGAAATTACCTCGACCTGATGTAATACTACGGTAACCATATCCATCATTTCCTTGTGCATCGGGTTGTACCCTATAAGCATCATAGGTTCTCTCTCTCATGAGGTCAAAGCTACGACATTCATCTTCATTGTGTCTAACTAACTTATAGAACTTGCAGTAGGGATTCTTAGGTACTTGAACATATCTATGTAACAGATAGCAATCTTCTGGTCGATGCTGGCTAGTTGTTCTACAGATCTCACAATATAGGATAGTAGGGTTAAACAGGTTCGGTGCACCAGTATTCAAATAATTTCTTAATGCAGGACACTGTTCTTTGTCATGACCTTCTATCTTACATCGTCTACACCAAACCTCTTCTTGAATAGATTTCCCTTTCTTCATGTCACGAAGCTCCAAATTCATTTCTGCTAACTGTGCTTGTATTTGGGCTATTCCAGAATTATCTCCAATAGGATTTGTTTCAAGTTTCATAGCAATTTCCAACGCCTCTTGCTGATCAGCAACCTTTTGTTGCATAAGTGGAGTCCTGATATGCGGCAATAGTGCTGCGATGAACCATTCTTTATGATGTTCTGGTCCAATAGTGAAACTAACTTGATCCAATAGAACCTTGAACCTTTGATCAAAGTCCCAAACTGATTCACCTCGCTTCTACTGAATTTCTTTTAGTTCAGTTATACACTGTGACTCTGATTTAGGCTTCTTGAATTCTTTGATCATTGCTTTTTTAATATCAGCCAAGACATAGTTCTGAGTACTGGAAAACTTCATAAACCAGGTCAAAGCTCGGTCTCTGAAAGAGGTGACCAGCTGCGCTCTTCTTGTATTTTGATCCATAATATTCTTAGCAATCCAAACAGCTTCGCATAAGAACCAAAACTGCTCTGGATCCTCAGATCCAGTTCCTTTAAAGACTAGAAGCTTGATATCATCATTCACATGGGCCATATTGAATCGAGGGTGGGGGGGGAGGGGGAGGAGGAGGACTGGTAATAGGGGGGGGGGAATTACTGAGGTAGACTGACCTACGACAGGACTACTTGGGCCAGGGTTACTTTCAGACTGCGAAGGGTACTCAGGGATAACAGATCTTCATTGCGGAGTTATAGGAGGGTTTCTAACAAAAGGAGTTTCTTCATATTTAGACTCTTCTGGGATTAATAAGGTATAATCGGTATTCTGTCCTAGGGTATAGGATCCAAAATCTCTCTTGTATCTTTTGTCGTTGCGAAGCAAACAACTTTGCTCATCGCAGTCACTTTCGCTTCCAAACATAGGTTAGTAGCAATAAATTTAGCAATCTGATTCAATAAGCAATATGCCTTTCTCAGCCAAGAGCATTTTAATTTTTAGAATTAATGAATTCAGGTACTTACCCCTTGGTCCTTTGAAAAACTGTCTTTCTGCTTCGTTGAAAGAAGTATGTGTGTCGATGGCGAACTCCGTCACAAATGCGTCAAGGGTTCGCATTATCCAGAAGTCAACAGCTCTTGATACTGCGTTGTTCACACTTTTCAACAACTTAATTCTTTCAGGGGTCCAAGCAGGAGACTGATCTTCTTTGAAGTTTTTCTTTCTTTTTGTCAACCTGGATAACCACTGGTGTAATTCTATGTGGATACTACCAAAGAAAATTTCATAAATGTCAAAAAAAATGTACCTTTGCAAAAATTCATCTGAGCTACGACGAGGATCCTTATTTTCTTGTTCAGTAAATCTCAGATAAGTATCTTCAATCCAGTCACTTATTTCTTTTATTGAGGGCCTCCAAATCATATCCCTCCAGGTACGACGTAGATCCCTCTTGAAGTAGATACTAGTTCAACCGGCAATGGAACCAATTTGTTGGGGCTTAGGGAAGACCCGGGTTCTTATACTTTTATCTTCGCACCAACAAAGAGACCCACAGTGTTGGCCCTTTCAGCAACAACCTACGAACAGGTTGCAGTCTCACCCGAAACAGCTATGGGGTGCCGCAGAATCAGGTTTCTACAGGCAAAAGAGGGATATTACTGTACCTTTAGCCTTAACAAAGAATAATCATACAATACAGAGCTTGATATTCACTTAAATAGCTTCGCAGTTTAGATAAAAAGATAGTTACTTGATTAACCCTTAACTGGGAATTCACAGTGAAGTTAGTACTTAACAATATATCTTTATTATCATTCACCTACTTATCAAATGCATAAAACATAACAGGAACAAAATAACAAGAACCACCACAACACAAGATATACGTGGTTCACCCCCAGTGTAGGGGCTACGTCCACAGAACTGCATTTATATTCAACTCTTTACAAACACACAGTTCTGATCTGCGCACTCAGCTGCAGATCTTCTCAACAACCCAAAACTGCGCACTTAGCTGCATATCTTCTCAACAAAAACCCTTTGCGCACTCAGCTGCAGAGGTCATCCACGCACTTAGCTGGGACTTAACCTTAAACCCAAAAATAGGCCTTAGCTTCTTCGCATCAAATTATCATCATACAAAAACCTTCGAAAAAGCCCTTTTCTCCTTTACATAAGTGCCTATTTATACAAGTGCACTATTACAATACCATGAGTTTAAACCATGGGCTTAAACCATGGGTTATTTACAAAAAGAGGGGCTTTGACCCAACCCCGAAACCCCTAAGACTATTTTGTACCGCAACTCTGCTTACAAGCTTCGCACCAAAACCGCGGAGTTGCCAAAATTAAGGACCTTCAAGGTCCGCGCCCCAACATCAGCAACTTGATTATTAATTCTTGGAATATGTATGTATGTTATATTGTCAAATTGTCATTCTAATAATCTCACACATAATAATATTCTCAATAACATCGGATTTCTAACATGGTACAAACCATTAAGTTGTGACACTACTAACTCCGAATCAAGACGTACCTTAAGAGAGAGAACGCCATGTGAAATGGCATCCTGTAGAAGCTCAATAATGGTACTATATTCAGCAACATTGTTGGAATATGGCTGCAGACATACGCCTCCTAAAGACAGTACCTAACCCATAGGAGTATAAATCACCCAAGCAGCAGAGGCTGAGTGTTGAGTGTGATGGCTCGCGCCATCCACAAATCCTATGTAGGTGGAAGATTCCATTGACATCTACCAAAAGAAATGGAAACTAATCACAAACCCGATCACGATAAGAAAAAGGCCTAACTATGCAAAACTATACAATAATATACAATAACCATCCTTGGCTAAAAATCATGCATAGTACTTCTTGAGATAGAGCCCATTTCTAGGCTCTGCCAAGGCCGTTCCTTTGTAATCCACTAACTCATAAGCACCCTTCTCTAAGACACGTTTTACCACGTAAGGACCACGCCACATGGGATTAAATTTTCTTGCACCCAAGGTTTCTTTCGGTTAATCCCACAAAAGGACCAAGTCTCCCTCACTAAACCTCCTTGGATGGACAGACTTATCGTACTGGACCTTTACACGATGTTTATTGACTTCTAGAGCCACCAAGGCATCCTGACGCTGCTCATTAAGTTCCTCAAGGTAGACCAAATGCTCCTCCAATGGTGAAGTGTCTAGTAAGAGTTCTATAGCTAGCTTCAAATAAGGAATCTCGCATTCAACCGGCAAGATCGAATCCACTCCACGTATAAGTTGATATGGAGAAAAACCCGTGGCAGTCTTAACAGCAGTTCTATATGCCCACAAAGCAGGATATAACATGATATGCTAATTATTCTTGCTTTGTGCGATGGTTCGTTGGAGAATGGATTTGAGTGATTTATTCACTGCTTCTACCTGTCCATTCACTTGAGGGTAGTAATAGGAGGAATGCTCTTGCTTGTACCCTAACTTTGATGCAAACTCTTCCATCATATGGTTCTGAAAGTGCGAGCCATGGTCAGTGACCAGCTCTTTCAGAATTTCAAACTGAGTAATAATTTGGTTGAATACGAAGTGGGTAGCTGTCTCACCGTCGGATTTAACTGTAGGCATAGCCTCAGCCCATTTCATGAAGTAATCAACAGCCACTATAATATGATTGTGCCCCCCAGCCGAAGCTAGGTTGCAATCCATAAAATTGAGCCCCCACTTAGTGAAGGGACCGGTGGTGATAATGGGATGTAACGGGGTAGGTTTTGAGCGCATATTACGTGTGAACACCTGGAAAGGGTGGCACCTCTTGACCGCATCTACACAATCCTTAAAGTTTGACGGCTAGAAATAACCCGCTCTTAAGATATTTTGAGCTGTATAAATCCCAGATAAATGACCACCACATGCCCCTCCGTGGTAATCATTCAGTACTACCTTAGCCTCTTCATGAGTTAAACAATTTCATAAAATGGAATGTAGCCCACGGCGGTACAATGTGTTATCCACTATGAGGTAGTTCTTAGATACGTGACGTAATCATTGTCGTTCATCTCATGAGAGGTGAGTAGGGGTCTTCAATGTTTGTAAATATATTATGATATCCCCATACCATGGGTCTAAAGTTGAGATTAAGAAGATGTGTTCATCGACAAATGTATCTTCACAAACCAACTCCTTGGCCTCGCTCGGGAAATCTGATATAATCTCTACAAAAATTAAAGACTTATTTGATTTTGCCGAAACAAACTCGAGATCAAATTCTTGTAGAATGATAATCCATTTATTATATTTTCCCCCAATCATCCTTCGAGTGAGGATGAATTGAAACGGATTGACATGGGCTACAACCAAGGTCTGGCAAAGGAGAATATAATGTCTCAACCACTGAACTACATGTATGGTAGCTAAATCAAGCTTCTTGACATGAGAATAACGAATCTCTATGTCAATAAGGTTCCGGCTCAGATAATATATGACATGCTCTTAGAGCTCCTCATCCTCTTCAACCAAAACCATACCAATCGTCTCTAAGGACGCGGTCACATATAATAGAAAATCACGGCTATAGTCCAGGGGACTAATCACTGGGGCCGATGCTAGGGCTCGCTTGAGTGCATCAAAGGACTCTTGGGCTTGCTCATCCTAATAAAAGGGGGTGTCCTTCTTTAATAGACGCATGAAGCCTCTAGCCAAATTGGCAAAGTTGACAACAAATCTCTATAAGAAGTTTGCCATGCCTTGCAAACACTGAAGATGATGAATATTCTTCGGGGGAGACAACTGAAGTATTGCCTCAACCTTCAAAGGGTTGACTCTTATACCCTCTTTAGAAACAATGAATCCTAACAAACGACTTGACTTCACACAAAAGATGCACTTATGAGGATTTAATCTAACCAAATAGTGTGGGCATCTTTAAAATACCAATCTCAAGTGATAGGGATGACGCATTCTCATACAAGAATGAGTAGCAAGGTCATCCAAAAATACTTCGATGATCGACTTGAGATCATGGAAGATCAAGGTCATTTCCCGCTGAAATGTAGCTCTGGCGTTTTTAAGGCCGAAAGGCATTTTTCGATATGCAAAAGTTCCCCAAGGACAAATAAATGCAGTCTTATGTTGGTCCTCAGGTTTAATTTGTATATTATTATACCTGGAAAATCCGTCCATAAAGGAGAAAACCTCGCTACCCGCACACTCATCCAAAATCTAATCAATAAATGGTGTGGGGAGATTGTCCTTAGGACAGGCACGATTCAAATCATAGAAATCAGTACATATGTGGATCACTCCCTACTTCTTATCCACTGGAATGGGGTTTGAAACCCACTCCGTCAAGGGAACGGGATAGATGAAACTGGCTTTCAACAGTTTCTCTATCTCTGCCTTAATCGCGGGTGCTTTCCTAGGATTCACCGCCCACAAGCATTGTCGAACAGGCTTAGCATTGGGGTAAGTCTTAATCTCATGCTCGACAATACGAGGGTCGATACCTGGCATTTTGTCGTAAGACCAAGCAAAAATATCATGGAATTCTTTAAATAGCTCGGTGTATTCTAGAATCTCAGCATGGAAAATTTCGCCCCAATATAGACATTCTCTATCCTACCAGGTTCACGAGAGATGTTGATAGGAATCATTTAAGATACGTTAGCCATGTTTCCATCGGCCAACTGACCAAGAGAGATTAATGGAACCATAGGACTACCAACTCTCTCACTAAGAACCGCCCTAAAATCCTCACGCTCCAAGCGATCAAGCTTGGGAAGAAAGTAAGATCTATGATGGAGTACCTCCCATGGTGGCTCAACTCCCAACATAGCCTCAATAATCGCTTCATCTGAAGGGAAATCCATATCAAGGAAGTCGTGTGTGTGAGAAGACTATACTACCCATGCCGACAGCACATAAGGGTCCTCCTCCTCCGTCCGCGAAGAGGAAGGACTAGGCTCTGCAACACACTTGAGATTAGCTTGATAAGCTATCATAGTTGTAGGAAATGGCACGTCTGTCATGATGGGCTCACTTGGAGTACTTGGTGTAGGAAGAATCCAAGGATCTTCCATATGACTCATGTGAAAAGACACCGATCTCATAGATGTCGAAGCCTCACCGGAACTAGACCCTATCATAAGAATCGATGCAGGACAACTAAAGCTTCCCATGAGGGATGGATACATGCCTACACCCACACTCCCAGTTGTCGGCTGAGAATGTTCAACGATCGGGATCGAAGCTCCCAAATATGCAGTAACAGATGGATTCTTGAATGTCATTTGATCAATCGTTACTATCTTCCCGTTATGTGGAAAGCATACAACGCGGAACAGGGAAGAAGCAACGGCTTGCATACTGTACATCCAATTCCTACCCAGTAAGATATTGTAGTCAAGGGGCACATCAACCACCTCGACCTCTATCGCAATGGTCTTCCCTCCCAAATGGAATTTAAGGGAAGGAATGATGTCATGCGGCCTAAACGATCTCCCATCGAATGCAATTAACATGGTCACTGATTTATATAGCTCAAGGGAACCCAGATCCTTCCAACATGATAAACACATCACAGAAGAGGAAGCGCCTTCGTCAATCACAGTGTGCTTGATGGTCATATTAAGACATTCTACGTGAATAAAAATAGACACATAGTAAGGCAATCGAGGCTGAAGTCCTGCGGTTTCAAATTTAATCACGGAGAAAGAATCATCATCATTCACACCAAGGGTAGAAAGCAACACCTTTATTTGCGAAGGACAACTCTAAAGCACTTCCAATGCAGACATCGTACAAGGAGTGTGGCCCAAATCCTCGACAACTTAATAGTTCTGGGTGGCTCGGGCATTTGGATTGTACCCTAAACGCTTAAGGACTCCCTTAGGAATGCGAGGTGCAGTTTCAGGTTTATCCATAGGTTTCTCAATACGCAAAGGGGAACCTGGTGGATCAAGCTCTTTGCCTAGGCTGGGTTGTGATGAACCATAATATTTTGCATGGGTCACAACTTTCATAGCACAAACCATATTAATGCAACCACGACCACTACCCTTCGGCGGATCTTGATCACCACCAGACTGGTCATGGGACCTCGAGTTCATATTTTGATTGTGCGGTAAAGGGTTAGTTAGCACAGCTGGGCCCTGTGCCATGAACCTCGAGGCTTCATCAATACGAGGGCACAAGTAAGTGAGGTAATCATCCTTACACAACTTGAAATGGAACTTAACCTTACGTTAAGCTTGCTTGTCGCCCCATCATTATGGTCGTTCTTGTCATTACTATTAGAATTCTCATTCTTATTCCCACCCTTATGATTATTCTTACCCTTTTTTCTATTCCGTCTGGGCTGCTAGTTACCCTTCTGGTCCGACAATTCCACAGAAAGTACACTCATCGTTTGGGTAGGTTGAGATGAAGCTGTAACTTTTCCTGAAGCAGATTGGTTGATTGGAAATTGACTAACTTGTTTTGCAACCTAATCCACAAGTTTCGCACTTGCACAACCAACAATGCCATCGACATGTGGTCCAGGTTTGACTTTGGGATCAAAACTAGAATGCGGAGCATTGGGAATGATCTCATATAACAAACCGGACTGAGCATAGATCAAGTCCAGTTCCTATGCCCTAAAAATCGCTTGTTCCTCATTATGTACTCCGAATGTAGAAACATCCTTCACTATATATGGCAATGACGACTTGAGGAACCATTCGAGGAGGAACTCCAGTGATATAAAGGCTTTAATTAACCTCTTCCATCTATGCCACTCTTGAATATGTTCCGAGATATGTGTGGCTTTATCTTGTCAAAATGTCGACAAGAGTTCAATACCAACATCATAACGCACTGGTGGCTGGAAGTGGTTAAGAAAATTCATCGCAAAGTCATTGAACAAAGCGAAAGCTCCCCTAGGTAGCTCTATATACCATTTCACGGCAGGCCCTATAAGGGTGCGTTGAAATATCCTTAAACGAATGGAGTCCTGGTGTAAGGAATTCGAAGAGCACCATAGGTGAAACGTAGTAATGTGTTCGCTCATATCTCTCCCGGTTTGCCGTCGAACTTAGGTTTGTCCCAGGGAAGCTTAGTAGGGACAACCGGCCAATCCAGGTCATGAGCTATAGGATCGTTCGTTAATCTCAACGAGTCAGAAAGATTCAGCATCGTAAGGAAAGGGAACCTAGGATGATGAGGTCGATGGACCGCTCCCTAATTCATATAGGCCTGATTACCACCATGGCCTTGGCCATAGTGCCCTCCTCCCGTATGACCCGTACAGGGTGGCATGGAAGCACCATAGTGTGGTGGACCTTGACTAGTAGGAGCTACGAAGCTGTAATTAGGAGAGTAAGCAAGTTGTTGATACCTTCCCCCATAAGGTGAAGAACCCTATCCATACTACATCCCATAATAGGGCCCATAAGTCATCGCATGAGATGTCCCATGAGACACTCCATAAGTAGGAACATACATTTCGGAAGTAGGAATATACATTCCGGAAGTAGGAATGTGACCTCTAGAAGTATGAGCATGACCTCCCAAAACAACGGGAGGTACATGAAGTTGACACACAATTGGTCTAGTAACCACAGTACGGACATTACATGTAGCAACGTTTCGGCCCGAAGGACCATGTGAATAAGGTGGAGGGTGAACATTTGAAGAAGTAGGGACAGAGGAGGGAGGGACATGAATAATAATGTACGTACTATTCCCTATAGTCACTCAACTCAGGTCTGGTATCCTAATAGGATCACTAACCCTAGACCTAGGAGGAATATGTGATGTGACTTCCACCACCGGGATGGAAGGTGCAATGTGACTAGTGCTCCCAAACCTCTTCGCATGGTAAGGAATGAGAGTGCCCCCAGGCATAGTGTTAGGCTCGAAGTCAGATTCGACATGAAATGTCAAATCATGTGTAGGAAAACCAGACATACCATAACTACCATAGCTAGTGCTTGCGGGTTCAAAATGAGTCTCGGCATCCTTCGTCATTTCATACCGGTAATGCAGAAATGGGGAATCAACCATAGAGTGAGTAGGTCTATCATGAAAGGTTCCTATCTCAGAAATCATAGGACCTAACTCAACCAATTTGGGGGAAGGATCGTAAGTAGGAGTAAACTCCCCATCGTCTACACGAATGGGAGAAGGTGGTTCAGGAATATCCTCTATATGGTCTCCCATGGTGTGTGAATCAATGTGCGAAATAGTCCACTTGGACTGTCTAGTTCTCTCTCCCAAAGGAGGAGTAGAAGTAGAAGGTGGAAGTCCTGCTAAACAACGAGAATAGCGAGGAGTCGTACCCAAATCCATAATGACTCAAAAAATAGAAAAGATTCTCTATTTACGGAAACCCTAGGTAAGCTATCATGCATAGAGCAATCACTAATAAAATCTAAATCCAAATGCAAGCAATAAAGGGTAGGATAAGTGAGCTCCCAAATGAAGCAGGTATGTCTCGCCTAAGAGAGGCTTGAGACTCCCATACACAACAAGTAGAGGTACGTAACGAATTATTGTGGCCCTCAGTTTCAATGCGTAAAGCAACTGTGCTGTCCAACCCCAACCTGACCGAGACACCCGTAGAATAATCCCTGCAAAGTACCCCCTCGATATCCTAGGTAAGGCCACTAAGGTCACCTCAATATAATCAGTGCTCAGGTGGATAGTCATAGGCGGGATTGACCGTATGGGCAGGGTAGCAATGCCCGAAACTCTCGAAAGATCCCCCAGATACGAATACAATCTTGAAATATCTCAGGTGCTACTCAGTTATGACTAGGGGTCATCCCAATCAATAATCGCTCACACTGCCTCGTGCTTAACTCCCTTTTGAGAGGAGGATCCTGAGAAACACTGGTTATACCAAGGAATTCACACACTCACCTGGACAGACACATACATGTTGTTGTTTAGTGATCTTGGAGAATTTACTCACAATGAACTATTCCAAGATCCTAAAACCTAAGCTTGTTGGTGCACCCTAGAAAAGAAAAGAGTGTAGTTCATTTTAATTTAAGCGTTGATTTTAATTGGCTTTATTACTCAAAAGAGGGATATGGTCGTGCAACTAATGGTGTTATGACACAACATGAAGTAAAATGCACACCTAACAATCAATGCAAATGCATTGTGTCCATGAAAACAGGGTATGCTACTACGTGAAATGCACAATTTTTCTTCAAATGATGAATGCAATATTTCCTATATGAAGTCCTAACTAATACTCCAAAGCAAATCTAGTGCAAGTACAATGCAAAATGCAAAATGCAATGCATGATGATAAGCAAATGTTTTTGGATTTTTTGAAATAAAATGAGATACAAAATGCAAAAGAATGATTCTACAACCCCCAGATCTTGCAAGCACACTCAAACAGCATTCAAGCAAAGCACTAAGGTAAAATAAATATAATGCACTAATCTCAAACAAAAAATCGAAAATGCCATGACAAGAACCTTCTTAAAAAAAAAATTAGCCTAAAAAAAACGTTTCTGGTCAGAAACAGAGGTATAAACAGATTCAAGCAGTGCCAAAGGAGACTCAGCAATCATCAAACTTCACCTAGCAACCATTTAACTTCCACTAAAAGGAAAAACTAAGGGCATACGTGACTGTTCGTAGTAAACCCACGTGTATACACGGAAATCGCAAAGCAACCCGCGTGTATACACGACTGTGAATTAAAAACTCGTGTACAGGAAGAAAGGTGCATAAAATCAAGGAAAACAGACAAGCTGAGACAAAATTCACGCCAATCAGATACTACCAAGCAAACATGCCCCCAGACCCGACACAAAAACAAGAGAGAAAGAGCAATTCAAATTCATTGAATTCCGATAGAACAACCCCCAAAGGACAACCACTAGGAACTCCCTAGTGGAGTCGCCAATTCAGTTACAGAGAGAAATTCCTATGGCTTTGGGTACCACAACAGACAGCTTGACTCCATAAGTCAATCTTTTCCAATATGCAATAGAAAGTAAATGTCTAACACTAAAGGATCAGACCTCGTACCTTATTCTGAATGGTTGAAGTAGATCCCCGTTGAGCTTTCCAACTTCAGCTTGAATTGATACATTACTTCCTCAACAACAAGTAAAGAATACAAGCATTCTATATATCATGGTGTTAGATCTATTATAGCATATATAATCAATAAGGTATAAGCATTTGACATAATCCCATGGATAAAATATTCATTCAAACACACATTATTGGACAGGAAAAGATATTTCTATTAATATAAATCAGAGATTACAATAGATACAACCTCTGACGGCATGTCTGCGAACCAGAGAAACTGAATCCCCCACTTGGGCCTCCACCACCTCAATCCTCCATCTCTCAATAGCAAGATCACAAGAAAAAGGCAAGCTTGGGAAGAACACAAAAGTGCTCCAAGGGACAAAGGGATGCAGACTCAAGCATAAGTTCCAGCAACAATGGTCTATAGTTTCTTTGCTCTCAATTCTCTCATATGCCTTCAATGTATTATAGAGTTCTTATATAGCTTTTCAAATGGGTAATGAAAGGTCGAATCCGAGCGATCTCAAGGCATAAGGAAGGCCAGGAGTCAAGTGAGTCAGATCCATGTCAAGGAAAACTCCAAAATAATTTGGATTGTGTACACATCCCGATGTACACGGTTTTAGGGGTCAAACCCGCGTATATACGCGATTAAGGGTTTAAAAGTCACGTGTATCATTTTTCACATGTTTTTAGGGATGATCAAGGAAATGTCAAAGGACAAAAAATGGTCCAAGGGGTCTAAGGAGTCTGCAGCGGGACAGGGGAAGGCCATACAAAGTGTGATTCACTTGGAGTGGTAAAATCAGCTATAACACCCAGGATAGGATTTCTCTCCTTATAAAAATCGAAGTTTAGAGACAAAAATCGAGGTTTTTGGTTGGGTAGAACTCCAAGAAAGCCAAACCCTAATTTTCCCTTGAACCAGAAAACTAGCACTACAGAAGATTAGCTCCATATCTAGTTTCAACTTCTCAAATTGGTAAGATCTAAATCTTTTGTATTTCCATTTGAGGTTCTTAGTTAATATGACTCATCAGTACACCAATCTTGATGAAAAGATTGAGGGAACTGATAAATTCCGAGCATGGAAGTATAGGATCTCCCTAGTTCTTGAAGAAAATGAATTGGACTCCTACATCAGTGGAGAGGTTCCAGTTCCAGAGGGAGATGAGGGTAAGGCCTTACACAAGAAGAACTTGATCATGGCCAAGATGATTATTGTTGATTCAATCAAGGATCACCTCATACCACAGGTGTCCTCCCTAAAGACACCTAAAGAGATGTTTGAAACCTTGACCAAGTTTTTTGAAGGAAAGAACATAAATTGGAAGATGACCTTGAGGAACTAATTGAAGAATGTGAAGATTCAGAATGTAGAGACCATACACTCATACTTTACAAGGGTCTCCCAGATCAAAGAACAACTTGAAGCAGTGGATGAAGAAGTAGAGAATGCAAAAATTGTGATGACCACCTTGAATGGTCTCCCTAGGTCATGGGACTCTTTTATTGAAGGGATTTGTGCTAGAAGAAAGCAGGTCACCTTCAGTAGACTGTCGGAGGAATGCTCACAAGAAGAATCTCAAAGAGTAGCTTGAGAAGAAAAGATGGGAAGTGAATATCAAGCTCTCATAGTACACTCCAAGAAAATTAGACGGGACTATCATCATCCCAAAGGTAAGCATTCTCACCAGAAAGATAACCCTAAAACATATAGCAGAGATTTGTCTAAAATTAGATGTTATATATGTGACGAGAAAGGACACTTTGCTAGAGAATGTCCTCAAAACAAAAGTGGCTCTCATAAGAAGAAGGGAAACAAGAGAAGACATCATGCTCAAGCTGCAGAGGATGATGAACCTTCCATAAAGAGAATCAAACAAGAAAGTGGTGATTCTTTAAGTGATGAAGAATATGTTTTGATTTCTGCTCTTGCAGGAACTGTCACACATGGAAGCAATGATTGGCTTATAGATAGTGGGGATTCCAAGCATATTATGGGATTCAAAGAATTCTCTTTGAAACTATATGAACACGAGTCACCTCACAAGGTGAAAATTAGGGATGACTACCAGTATCCAATAAAAGGTAGTGGTGAATCCTCCTATAAGCTAGACTCTGGAAAGTCTATGAAGATGAAGGATGTCTTGTCTATACCGAGACTAAAGAATAATATCTTCTCCATATCTGCATTGGATGCAAATGGCATAAGGGTTGCATTTGTAGATGGCTAAGTCCTTATGTGGAAAAAAGGAAAGACTATAGATGATGCAATAGTGATTGGGGAGCAAGAGGGAGGACTATACAAATTGAAGGGCCAACCAGGACAAGATTTGGTCCATGACTCAGTAGAGCCAAATGAACTTTGGCATAGAAGGATTGCACATGTGCACTATAGAGCACTACCACGTGCAAGAAAAGTTGTTGAAGGTATTCCAGTCATACAGACAAAACATGACGGTGTCTGCAAAGGATGTGCGAAAGGAAAGAACACAAAGAAGACATTTCCAAGTAGCGAGAGCAAGGCAAAAGGAATCTTGGAAATCATCCATTCTGATGTATGCAGTCCAATGTCATCCAGTTCATTGAGTGGGTATGTATACTATGTTTCTTTCATTGATGATTTTTCTAGGAATACGTGGATATACTTCTTAAAGAACAAAGATGAAGTATTCAACAAGTTCAAAGAATTCAAAGCCTTGATTGAGAACCACACATAAAAGAAGATCAAAACCTTTCGATCAGACAATGGTGTAGAATTCACATCAAATGAATTCAAATAACTATGTGGAGATTCATGGATTAAGAGGGAGTTTACCACTCCATATAATCCAAAATAGAATGGGGTTGTAGAAAGGAAGAATAGAACAATCATGGAAGCTGCAAGGGAAATTCTTCATGATCAATATAAACCCATGCATCTATGGGCAGAAGCTATCATGATTGTTGTGTATGTACAAAACTGTACTCCACAAAGAGTACTTGAGAACAAGACACCTAAAGAAGTCTTTTTCTGGCAAGAAACCAGAAGTTAATCATCTCAGAATATTTGGTTGTCCAGTGTACATGCACATTCCAAAAGAAAAGAAGATGAAGTTAGATCCTTCTGGGAAGAAGGGTATATTTGTGGGATATAGTGAAAGCTCGAAGGCTTATAGAATATACTTCCCATGATTCAAGAATATCGACATTAGTAGAGACGTAACATTTGATGAAGACTCAGCTTACAACAAATCTAGAAAGAGACCAGTTGAAGACTCTGAAGAAACAGAAGTGCCTAGAATTCAAGATACAACTATGAACAATGAAAATCAAGATGAAGATCGAGAAATAAAAGAACCCCAAGAACCTATAGATCCACCCCAAGATAAGAATCCTAACAAGAGGAAACCTACATGGGTACGAGAGGATATCCAAGGTATAGAAAGATATGGGGCTCCATAAGAAATGCACACAAAGAGGAAAAGAACTAGGTCCTACTTCGGTTATGTAGCCCTATTATGTGACATCATTGATAATGAACCTTCCAACTATGAAGAAGCAGTAGAGAAGAAAGAATGGAAGGATTCTATGATCGAGGAGTACCAGTCGATCATGAAGAATGATGTCTGGGATGTTGTCCCAAGACTAGAGGGGAAGTTTGTTGTGACTTCCAAGTGGATCTACAAGATCAAGCATGCTACAGATGGTAGCATAGAGAAATATAAAGCAATATTTGTGGCTCGTGGCTTCTCCCAGAAAGAAGGTATAGATTATGAAGAAAAATTTGCACTTGTATCCAGATACACTTCCATCAGATCGGTACTTTCTCTGGCTACAGTAATGAAATGGAAGATACACTAGATGGATGTCAAGACTGCTTTCTTGAATGGTGTAGTGGAAGAGGAATTTTATGTGGAGTAGCCACTCAGTTTTGAGACACATGACAAGGAGACTCATGTGTGTAAATTGAAGAAATCCCTGTATGGTTTGAAATAGGAACCCAGGACATGGTATGACAGAATTAACAGCTTTCTATCTAGTTTGGGATTTACCAAGAGTAAAGTAGATTCCAACCTTTACTACAAGGTTGAAAAAGGGAACCCAATGATAATCCTATTGTATGTAGATGACCTGTTTGTAACAGGTGTAGATGGGTTGATTGCTGATACAAAGAGGAAGCTTGATGTCGAGTTTGAGATGAAGGACTTGGGTATGGTACACTACTTTCTAGACATGGAAGTGTGGTAGAATATAAATGGAATCTCCCTGGGACAAGGGAAGTATGTAGTAGAGATCCTAAAGAGGTTCAGGATGATGGAATGCAAGGCCATGACCACACCTATGGCATCGAACCTAAATCTATTGAGTGATGCTTCATCAAAGTTGGTTGATGCTACAATGTATCATCAAATGATTGGTTCGTTGATGTACCTGACAAATACGAGACTGGATATTTGCTTTGCTTTGAACACATTAAGCCAGTTCTGGACAAATCTGAGACATGTTCACCTGATTGCAACAAAGCATATTCTGAGGTACCTAAAGGGTACAGTTAATTATGGGCTCAAGTATGAGGCATATCTGAAGATTAACCTAGATGGTTATGTTGATTCAGATTGGAAAGGCAGTTCCATTGATAGGAATAGCACCTCTGGGTGCTACTTCAGTATGGGATCAGGTGTGGTCTCTTGGTTTAGCAGGAAGCAGTCTTTCGTGGCACTGAGTACAGCCGAAGCAGAGTATGTCGCAGCTTGTTTGGCTAGTTGTGAGGAAATGTGGCTGAGAAAGCTACTATCTGATTTATTTGATCTCCAGTTAGATGCTAATTGCATATATTGCAACAACCAGAGTTGTGTGAAGTTTTTGGAGAACCCGTTGTTCCATGACAAGTCAAAGCATGTCGAGATAAAGTATCACTATATAAGGGATATGGTGCAAAGAGGAGCAATGAAGCTCCAGTATGTTGCAACAGACGAGCAGATAGCTGATGTGTTAACTAAGCCATTGGCCAGAATGAAGTTTGAGTACATTAGGGAGAAGCTTGGTGTTCTCCAGATCGAGGTTCCTTCCAAGGGGAAGTGATGATTCTATGTGCCCTTATGACATGGTGGTAGGATTGGTTCCTCCCATTGTTAGATGTAAGTGTTGTGCCCTTCTAGCATGGTGGTAGGATTGGTTCCTCCCATGGTCAGATGTAAGTGTTGTGCCCTTTTGACATGGTGGTAGGATTGGTTCCTCCCATGGTCAGATGTAAGTGTTGTGCCCTTCTAACATGCTGGTAGGATTGGTTCCTCCCATGGTCAAATGTAAGTGATGAGCCTTTTCCTGGATGATAGTGGGTGTGTCTTATCATGCCGGTGGATTTAAGTGCAAATCCTTTCCCTAGATGATAGTAGATGTGTCCTATCATGCCAGCGGATGTAAGTGCTGGGGTCTTTCTCTGGATGGTAGTATGTGTGTCCTACCATGCCACTAGATGTAAGTGTTAGGGCCTTTCTCTGGATGGTAGTAGGTGTGTCCTACCATGCCAGTAGATGTAAGTGTTGGGGCCTTTCTATGGATGGTAGTAGGTGTGTCCTACCATAGCAGTGGATGTAAGTTGTGGATCCTTTTCACAGATGGTAGTAGGTGTGTCCTACCATGCTGGTGAATGTAACTGCTAGAGCCTTTCACATATGGTAGTAGGTGTGTCCTACCATGCTGGTGAATGTAAGTGTTGAAGCCTTTCTCGGATGGTAGTAGGTGTGTCCTACCATGTCGATGATAAAAGCAATGTTGATAAAGACCTACATGGAGACTAGGCCCACAACCAGCATGAAAAAGGGTTGGCTCTGTAGAACTTCCTATGACAAGAAGAACTGAGAGATAGCACCAGTTGATTGAGATAGCGGAAGCAGTGACGATGATAATGATCCAGTGATGATCTAGCTTCGATGATGATCCAGCTTTTATGATGATCCATTTTCGATGATGATCCAGTTTTGATAATGATCCAATTTTGATGATGATACAGTGATGATCTAGATTTGATGATGATACAGAGATTATCCATCTTTGATGATGATCCAGTAACGAATACATGTGTTGATGTATTGTGTCATGAGAATACCTTCCTAGTTAAGAGGGAGTGTTGATGTATTTGTAACTTTGGAATGTATTCACTTGTATATTTCATATATTGTATTTCATTAGTCCCCGATGTTCCTATCAGGAGAATCGTTAATGTAATCAAGTCATGTAAATTAATAGAAGTTAACCCTCCTACTTGATCAAGGGTCAAAGTCCCCATAGTTTCGAGGCACTAGGGTTATTAGACTCTCCTAGAGAAGTCGGCCCTCGTAAGTGATTGTCAAGTCAAAAACTAGTATAAATAGAGAGTGAGACTCTCTATTTGAAACACACACTCACCTAGATATAGCACATAGATGAGAGAGAAGTAGCTCACTCAAGTGAGAGAGATAACAACTGTTGGAGATCATATTTCTGTCTTTGGGTTTTACTGCTTCCATTAGTGCTCATTCTATCTCTGAGGAAGTTTCATAGTTTTCTCCTTTATGGTTTCCCTGAGGAAAATATTTGTGTCTACTATCTCTTGTGATTGATTGTTGTGTATGTTATTCTCTCATATAACATCATAATATAATACTGTTAAATTGATAAAAATATAACATTGTGGTGGTAGAGGAACTTGATTTTCCTCTTGAAAATGGTTGCACACTTTTTGAAGAAGTGCATGATTCCACTACCTTGGAACCAACCTATGAGGAACGTTTTACATTTTTGAGGGAGGAGCATGTTCATACCCTTATGGATCCTTCACATGATGAACATTTTTCACTTTCTAATCCTTTGGGTGAGTTGGTTCTTTCTCCTACATCCTACACTTCCAAATTTTGCAGCATTCTGTTGGAGTAGGGTCCCGCAGCTACAGGAGAAGCTGCCATTTTGGCGGATAGATAGTTTTGCAGAGATATAAGAGATAACGTAAAGCTACGACGTCGTAGCATGTTTCTAGCTGCAGATCAGATCCAGAAACTATGACAATCAGGATAGAGAAGTCAAAGAAGATGACAGTACCTCAGTGGCCGAGAGGAGAGAGCTCACCCACTGCATTCAAGGCAGTGGCCGAGAAGAGAGAGTTCACCCACTGCATTCAAGGCAGCAGCGGAAGACAGGAGGGTTCAGATACCCTCATAAAGGAAAAGGGGCAATGAGGCCAAGGTATTGAAGACGAAGGACAGAAATGGGAAGCGGTGCACAGTACCCATGGTCAGCGCCGGGAAGCATGGAAGACTGCAGAGAGAAGTGGTGTGACGGAAAGTGGCAGTTCGAGTACAGATAGACCAACTGTCACTAGTTAGGGTTTTGGATTACTATTGGGATAGGCCCACAGTGTTGTAATGGTGAGACCTTTGGGTCGCCTATAAAGGGATGTATTTTGTATTGTAAAAGGTTATCCAATTAGACAGTAGACGGTTAGCCAGTTAGACAGTAGACAGTTAGCCAGTTAGCCATTGGGTCTTTTAGCTAGTCAGACAATTAGAGAGTCAGTTGATCTGTTAGCTCATACATGCTCATGTGTTGGTTCTGTATTCAGTCTATAGTATCTTACTGTAACCAGCAGCTGCCTCATAGAAGCATGTATGTAACAATCCACAGGGATTGACAGTGAGAGAGAGAGAGAGAGAGAGAATGTTGTAACAAGGCAATATATAGAAAGAGATGAGAGCTAGGAGAGAAGGGCTCCACGCAGTGAGTACGGAGTTACCCAGAAGATCTCGAGCTGCATATGCGGTGCAGCAGAACTATGTACTCTCTCAAGATATAATAAACACAGTTCTGTGGATGTAGCTTCTACCCTGGAAGTGAGCCACGTAAAACCAGTGTGTTATGTGACGATTTCATGTGATTATGCTTTACTTAGTTGATATCTGTTATCTGTTACATGAATGTTGTATATCAGTTAGTAAATGTCTGTAAGTCCTCATTCAGTTACAGCATTATTGAAGGTTAAAGGTTGATTTACATGTATCAAGTGTCTGCATATGATTTTATCAGTGCTTGTCTCACACAGTAATAAGTCATTTTGTTAGAGTGTTTCCAGTATACTTATTCGAATAGTTAAGTATAGTTGAGGTAGAGTGTGTTGAACTGTGGAAGTTCAAGTCGGAGTGTTTACTATATGGTTGAAAGATAGCAAAGTCATTCCACCCAGTGCGATAGCCTTTGGACCGTGAGGGTCGCAGTGGGTCGTACTATAGTAGATATCGCATTGACAGTAGGCGATATCTCACCGTCAGAGGAGCTGAGGTGTGGGATAGCCCAGATCGTGGGTTAAGCAGAAGAGAGATTTGTGCATCGCCAGAGTTGATGCATTGTGATAGGAGTCCTTCCCCTATTAGAACCCATGAGTAAGAGAGACTGCGCATCACGGAGAGAGACCTCACTGGATAAGAAGAGCTGCGAGACCCCAAGATGCTACAGAACCTGGTCCAAGACACTTGAGTCTTTGGCCAACCCATTAGAATCACTTCGGGTGAGACTTTAGGCCGCTCTGTGGTCTATCGCCGAAAGGGCTAGTGAGCTAGGGGTGTTGTTGGTACATTATAGTAAACCCAGGTCTGCCCAAATAACCAACAAATGGTTCCGTTGCCGACTTTGAACACATTACAGAGCTAATGTTCTGTTGGCATCCTACTAGAGATGAACTCAACCAGTGGGTTGGGTCTAAGGAGAAAGAGTTTTCCGAACAAGAGAAAAAGAGTCCTAGACTAAGTACAGAGGATTGGTTACAAAAACATATCTTTACAGACCTGCATACAATATTTTTTGCGACCTATGGAAACGAGCTTTACGAATGGTTATCAAAGTTGACTGATGAGAGCATATTCAGAAAGAAGAGAAACATTGTCTGGACACCAGAGTTGATTTAGACCGTGAAGAGCCTTGATAATCCCATTACGAGGATAGTAGACTTCTGGCTTGTGAGTGTGCTAGAAGGCTTCGTCATAGAGTTTGCAGTTGAATAGAGAAAAAGCTTCAGCGAGGCTGAGCGGTACTTCTTCAAAGGATATCGCGGTAAGTACCTAAACTCTTTAAACTTGTCCATTAAGATGTTATTATATGAAAAAGGAGTAATGGATATAGTTTCATACCAATAAGTTAAGAAAGTGTGATGTCACAAGAGTTTGAGAGTGATTTTGATGACATTGGACGTACACGTAGTGGAAAGAAATATAAAGTAGATTTCAGATCTCCCATATTTGAAGACAGTTCAGATAATACTAGACAACAGAGTCATAGTAATATAGACAAAACAGAAGGGGGTATCCCTTACCACCCTTATACCCCACAGAAACAGACTGGGACTCAGAACAATCCCGTAGAAACTCCATCTAGTAGCTCGCAGACAGTACATACTACCGCTACATCACCTCCACTTACACCGCCGAGTGGTAGTAACTCAGCAAATTAACATCCACCATGTAGAAATAGAATGGGGGATGATATGAAGCTACCTACCTTTAAGGGTACAGGGGCAGAAGACCCAACGCAGCATTGGTTTCTATGTGAAGCCGTGTGGACCATTAAAGGACTCCAAGATGATAACAGTAAACTTGTACAATTGGTCGCCACACTTAGGGAACGAGCCTTAACATGGTATATGAAGTATACCTCAGCAATACCCAGAACACTTGTACAGGTCAGGACCGCCATGACCAAAGAGTTTAAGAAACCTAAGTCTGAGTCACAATGTTGGGGCACACACCTTAACGGTCCCTAATTTTGGTAACTCCACGGTTTTTGTGGAAGTTGTAAGCAGAGTTATGACTCAAAACAGTCTTAGGGGTGTTGAGGTTGAGTAAAAACCTTCTTTTTGTAACAAACCCATGGTTTAAGTCTAGGGTTTAGGGTTTGGGGTGCCCATGGTTTAATCCCATGGTTTTGTAATAAGTGCACTATAAATAAGCACTCTTGTAAAGAAGTCAGTTTAGGCTTTTTGATGGAAGATGAATTGATGCGAAGCTAAGGCTATTTTGTAAGAGAAGGTTAAGTCCCAGCTGTGTACATGGACGACCTTTGCAGCTGTGTGCGCAGAGGGTTTTGGGTGATAAAGGAAATCTGCAGCTGTGTGCGTGGCTTTGAGGAATTGAAGGGATCTACAGCTGAGTGCGCAGATCAGAACTGTGGTTTTTGTAAAGAGTTGAATAAAACACAGTTCTATGGACGTAGCCCCTACACTGGGGGTGAACCACGTTATATCGTGTGTTGTGGTTTTTGTTGTGTTGTTGTTATGTTTTTTTTATGCATTCATAAATATATATATCTGATAAGTAAGATCACAGCTAAATATTAACTTCACTGGAATTCCCAGTAAACGGTTAAGAAAGGCACTGTTTGTTTATCTAACCACGAAGTTAAATAAGTAACTATTAAAGCTCTGCATTGTATGATTGTAAGTGTTAGAAGCTAAAGGTACAGTAATATCCCTCTTCTCCTTGCAGAAACCTGATTCTGTGGCACCCCATAGCTGTTTCGGGTGAGACTGCAACCTATTCGCAGGTTGTTGCCGAAAGGGCCAACACTATGGGTCTTTTGTTGGTGCGAAGTTAATGGTATAAAGCCTGGGTCTGCCCTATAGCCCAACAAATTGGTTCTATTTCCGGTTGAAATCAGTATCTGCTCAAGAGGGGTTTACGTTGTATCTCGAGGGCTATGTTCTGGAGACCCTCTGTGAAGGAAATCGGTGATTGGCTTGATGAGACTTATCTGAAATTCGATGAGCAAGAGAACAAAGATCCGCGTCGTAGTGCAAATGACTTTTTACAAAGGTATGTTTTTTGTGATGTTTATGAAATTTTCTTTGGTAGTATCCACATAGAGTTGCACCAGTGGTTATCCAGGTTAACAGAGAGAAGGACGAACCTCCAAAAACGTCAGTTTCCTGATTGGACCCCCGCAAGAATTAATATACTGAAAAGGGTAAACAACGAGATATCCTGCGCTGTTGAATTCTGGACAACGTGAACCCTTGAAGCATTTGTGACGGAGTTTGCCATCGACACGAGTACTTCCTTTAGTGAAGCCGAGCGGCAGTTTTTCAAAGGACCAAGGGGTAAGTTTTTTAATTCATTTAGTTTGAGAATTAAAATTCTATTAGCTGAAAAAGGTATATTGCTCATTGAATCAGACTGTTAGATTTAGTATTACTAACCTATGTTTGCAAGTGAAAATACCTTCGACGAGCAAAGTGGTTTGCTGCGAAGTGGAAAAAGGTACAAGAGAGATTTTGGATCCTATTCCCAGGGTCAGCATATCGAGTACTCCCCTGTAAATCCCGCAGATTCAGAACCTGAAGAAACCCCCTTTGTTGGAAACCCTTCGGTAACCCCGCAGCGCAGACCTGTTGTCTCTGAGAACCTGTCGCAGTCTGAAAGTAACCCTAGCTCGAGTATTCCTGTCGCAGGTAAGTCTAACCCAGTAAGTTCCCCCTGCCTACTTCCAACCCCCCTCCAACCCCCCCTAGATCCACTATTTCCCACATGCATGATGATATTAAGCTACCTGTTTTCAAAGGAACTAGATCAGAGGATCCAGAACAGTTCTGGTTTTTATGTGAAGCAGTGTGGACTGCTAAGACATCAGTAATACCTGCGCAACAACCTCAGCAGCAGTCGCAGTCACAAGAAACTTCGACAGATAAAGTAAGTACATTGTCCTCCTTTTTACAAATTTGTCTAAAGCTCTTAATAAATCAGAATGCTTTAAGTGAGTTTCAGAAATTTATTGCTTCCTGGGAACCTTAGCAAAGTTCTGGTCAGGAAAAAGTTGTTAATAAAGTCAGGAGAACCGGTAGGGAAATGAGATTGAATGCTCAGATAGGAGAGTATGATATGACTAATGTTATCTTGGACCTAGGATCAGAGGTAAATGTCTTAACTAAGAAAACTTGGGAACAAATAGGAAAACCTACCCTTGATTGGTCCCCTATACATTTGATATTAGCCAATCAGTAGAAGATTGTGCCCCTAGGAAGACTCCCTAGTGTACCAGTAGATATTGATGGAGTCAGTACCTTAGCAGACTTTGAGGTAATTGAAATAATTGATGACAGCAACCCCTATCCTGCACTACTAGGCATTGAATGGGCAATAGATATCATGTAGTCATCAACCTGAAGAAGAGACAGATGACTTTCGAAGGGAAAGGAATGAGAGTCATAGTCCCATTGGACCCTTCTCAAGGAGAGAGATACACAGAGCCAGTAAGAGATGAAGACCAGGATGCTTTGGACCACATCTACAATATCACAGCTAAGGAAGAAGATTATGTTGATCCTACTGCCGAAGGTATCATGGATTGGTAGTGTGACAGCTCTTGCATGACGAATTCAGATGATGGGTTAGAAAACTGGCAAAACAGACTTTATGAGCTGCATGGACATAGATGTGCCAGAATTACCAAATCTATCAGATGGCTTGGTGCCCAGGTAAGAGTCCTACCTATTTTTGATGACTTGTCAAACCCAGAATAGTTTATTGAACAATTCTCAGACCAGATACCAGATTCACAGAAAAGGGAGACTCTGGATTCAGTATTCAGAGCCACAGTAGCCAGATGGTGGAATGGCCATCAGAAGAACATTCCTAGTTGGGAAGCCCATCAGAAGTTCCTTCACCTGAGAATTATGGATCAGCCCCAGGAGGTGCAAAGCAATTTTGATGGGAAGACTAGCCCTCAAGAACATTGGGCACAGTGCTAGGAAGCATGGTAGCATGTACCTCAGGAAGCAAGGGTACATAGGTTTGTGCATACTTTGGAACCAATAGCAAAGCACTGGTATGCGGAGGCTGAGCTTCGCCAGGATACTGTAAGTTGGGATCGTCTTGTTGATAGTTGTGTGCTTACCTTTTCTACTAATGAAGTCTATCCAGATTTAGATGCAGCTATCAGGTTGGTCCATACTAAGGTATTGGATGATGAAGAAATAGTAAAATACCGGCCTGATTGGACAGCACAAGAAGCTCATGCAGTCGAATATTATAACCTCGCAATTGACGAGGATGATGATCTGCGCAATATTGGTATTCCTGAGTTAGAAGAATACTGCGAAGTACACGAACCAGCAGCCGAAGCCCTTGAAGTGACTCAGCCCCTGAAGACATGGAAAGTCAACATTGGATCAGAAGACCAGCCTAAGTATGCTACCAGTGGAGATTATTGGGATGAAGACACGGTAAGCAAAGCGACCTAACTTCTCCATGAGTGTCGAGACTTATGTCTGATGAAGTTCCTGGAAATAAGAGGATTCATTGAAGCTATGAATGACATTTTATCGTGGGTCGAAGATCGACTCCATGCCGCAGATGGTGTCCAAAGGTGTCAAATGTCCTCATTAGGGCGTAGCCACAGCTACTGCTTGTGCCGAAGAAGGAAAGGTCTGTCGGAACTTAAAAAACGACCGTTAGAAGAAATCAAATTTTGCGGTGTCAGTACGTTCTCTGTATTAACTGCCTGTATTAATGCGATCTTGGAAAATCTACCGCCGTTTGGACAAGATCTCTATCAGAATTAGTGCCATCAATGCACAGTTATGACAGATTTCATGGATAGATTCTATAAGAAGACACCCACACCCGCAAGGTTTGCATTTTTTAGTTTCTTGAGTTGTACAATTGCATCCATGTCTGTTGATCGTGAGTTCCAGGAACTATTGAGAGAGTTTGAGCAGACGGGTTTGCCGAACCTTTTCAACCAACCACCTGCATCTGCACCCCGTGAAGAAACTCCCCTAGCGCTGACCCAGCCGATGCAGACGTGATCTGCCCGAAAGAAGTTTAAGCCTGAACTGCATTCTAAGCACAACGAAGACCGACACAAGCAATCAGGAAAAACACCAGAGGACCCCGAGATGCAGCCGTCTGGTTCAGCAGAGGCCCCACCTGCGGAAGATGAGAATATTGCACTGAAGTGTCCACCGTATCTTCCACCAGTTAAACCAGGAGTCCAGCCACCTCAGTGACTAAAGAAGTTCACATTATGCACCCCTTCGTTGCCCCCGAATGTGCAGTTGGTTGGGACCATGACAGGGAAAATAGACCGGCTTAAGTATGTCGACCATGACACGAATGATCATGAAAACTTTCCACAGTTCGCCCCAGCACAATACTTGCATTTTGTCAAATATCCAAAGACTGGCGCGACATTGCTGGAAGTAAAATAGTGGGCTGCTGGCTTGGATCAAGCTGGTCTGCTAAAGATGCTCGATGTTCCCCATTTTGGTCGCAGCACACAGGTGACCATAGTGGTCAAGCAGCTGCTGGAATTAGTACATGACGGCCACCTATGGATAGGAGACAAGAAAATTCCTATTAATTCTGAGCTCATTCATAGGATCACAGCCTTACCAATAGTGGGGCCTGATCTGGGGACCGAATTTCCTTCAAAGCATGAGGATATGAAGCTCGCACAAAGCATGAAGGAACACTTCGGCCTGACGAAGGGAAAACGAGGGTATCACACTTCCGCGATTCAACAACATAATATTCGCTTCAAAGTTGAGCTTTTAGCATGCAAGCTCATGCGAAAGTGCAGACCATATGAAGTGCCTGCCCCAATTATCATAATTGCTGCAAACTGCGCCGAAGGCTACAATTACAACTAGGCAGCGTATATCGCGAAGGAATTCCTTGAAGACGCTTGCGACATGCAGGAGAAAGGTAGGCCCTTTCACTATTCATGGTTGATAGTCCTTATCGCCCTGGTAGGATGGCAAGAACCTACCGAGGCGCAGTTTGCTGCTATACCTCCGAACCTACCTGGCGCAGTATGGTACGCTTCTCTGTGGGTCTCCCAGGATAAAACCCTATAGCAGATGACAAACTATGTATTTGTCTTTTATATGATGAGTATCTCGTATGAGATCACAAAAACCCCTCGACTCAGTAACGAGTTATTCTCTCATTACGATGGTGCAGCCCATTTCAGCGCCGACATGCATCATATTTTCATCCAGGCCCACGCGGATCAAAAGCATCAATGGTTTAAGTTACCATATGTAGTAACCAAAGAAGACATCCTCATGGTAGTTCAACAGTGGCCAGCTGAATGGTTGAAGGCCATAGGGACAAAACCCACCATTCCAGTTCCCTCAGTTACTAATGTGGGCACAGGCCCTAGTCATACATAGCAACAAGACCCCCCTGAAGACAGTGAAGAACAAACTAAGTCGTAGCAGAGTGAAAGCGACCAGGGTGGAGATGATGTCAATGAAGAAGAAGAAGAAGACTCGATTAAAACTATTTCAGACCCTAATCGGCAGGATAAGCGCAAGACGCCAGAGCCAGAGGAAGTGAACAAACCCCAGTCCCGAAAGAAAACGAAGGTGTCAAAGGATAAGAATATTGACGAGGAGCCCAGCCTGACAAGTGAGAAGCTTAATCAGGCTCTCTTGAGGTCCACAGAAGTTCTCACCAAGAAATGGTCAGAATTTGCAGCTACACAACTGCATGCCATCACCGGTGTAGCAAAACACATTTCGGAGTTGAAGGACTTTGCAGTAAAATCACTGACTGGCACTTCAACAAGCACTATCCCAGTAAGCACGCCGCCAGACCTCAGGCAATGGCCGACCAAAGACAATAAAGGCCAAGTGTCGAGTGTCACCCTTATATTAACGGATGCAGCGTCTCGTTCGAAGATGAGTATGAAGGTTGGAATCGATTACACTAAGATGTCCATGACAGAGCTACATCTCTGTCAATTAGCGATTATGAAGGAAATCCAGGCACGCGACCAATATTCGTAAACGCAGTTGGAAAATGCCATAAGTAAGCAGCAGGGCTTCGCAACGCAGCTGGAGGCAGTGGAGCAGAGAAAGAGGGATGCAGAACGTAAGCGCATTACCCTGGTACGAGTCTTGGATGAGGCATGTCGAAGTCTTCCTGACTTCGACGTACAGCTGGTGGAAGAACTAGAACAGAGATTAGCCAGGTTGAAATATTACACGCAGCAGTCTTGCAGTGAAATAGAGAAGCTCAAAGTAGACCATGAGGCTCAGATTGCGGAGCTTCAACTCTGTATCACCCTGGAGATCCCACCAGAGGTCAGGGAGCAACGCCGAGTAGACATTCAGGCCTCCGCAGCAAAAATCTCAGATACTGTGAGTAGCGCAGCGAAGCTGCTAGAAGACAGTGTTGAGGCCTGGACCACCCTGTAGGAACATCCAGAAGTCGGACAGCTGCAAGAAACCATCAGGCAGTGACAGACAGAGTTGGATACAGTAAAAGCAAAAATTAAGATTCTGCCGCCTATGGAGAAAATGCTCAAGGTAAAGCGAAGCAATGAACTCCAACAGGAAATTGAGTCATGCAGAGCAAAAGCAACAGAAGTGGAAAATTCTATGCAGCCACTTATCAGTGAAGCTTTCGAGTTGAGTACTGCTGTGGACACCCAACTCAAAGTTCTGAAGGAATATGTTGCATTTGCATAGACAAAGGCCAGCGAAGCATCAGCCGCAGTATTGCAGGAGTTGGTCGAAAAGGAGCAAGCCACCGACAATATCATGCGTGGCCTCAACAAGCAGTTCGCTATCTTCGCTGACAAAGTTATCCTACCAAAAGAGCAGCAAAGTGTCCCGAGACGGGCCACTGGTGAGTCTTAGGGGCATGTTGGGGCGCGCACCTTAACGGTCCCTAATTTTGGTAAATCTGTGGTTTTTGTGGAAGTTGTAAGCGAAGTTATGACTCAAAATAGTCTTAGGGGTGTCAGGGTTGAGTAAAAACCTTCTTTTTGTAATAAACCCATGGTTTAAGTCCAGGGTTTAGGGTTTGGGGTGCCCATGGTTTAAGCCCATGGTTTTGTAATAAGTGCACTATAAATAAGCACTCTTGTAAAGAAGTCAGTTTAGGATTTTTGATGTAAGATGAATTGATGCGAAGCAAAGGCTATTTTGTAAGAGAAGATTAAGTCCCAGCTGTGTGCGTGGATGACCTTTACAGCTATGTGCGTAGAGGGTTTTGGGTGATAAAGGAAATCTGCAGCTGTGTGCGCAGAGGCCTGTAGCTGTGTGCGCGACTATTACGGAGAGAAATTCCTATGGCTTGGGGTACCACAACAGACAGCTAGACTCCAGAAATCAATCTTTCCCAATATTCAATAGAAAAAACATCTAACACTAAAGGATCGAACCTCGTACCTTATTCCGGACGGTTGAAGTAGATCCCCATTGAGCTTTCCAATCTTCAGCTTGAATTGTTATAGCACGTCCTCAACAACAAGTAAACAATACAAGCATACTATATTTCATGGTGTTAGATCTATTCTAGCATATATAATCAATAATGTATAAGCATTTGACATATTCCAATGGATGTAACATTCATTCAAATACACATTACTGGACAGGAAAAGATATTTCTATTAATATGAATCAGAGATTACAAGTGACCACCTCTGATGGCACGTCTGTGAATCGGAGAAACTGAATCCCCCACTTGGGCCTCCACCACCTCAATCCTCCATCACTCTGATAGCAAGCTCACTAACAAAGGCAAGCTTGGGAAGAACACAACAGTGCTCCAAAGGGACAAAGGGATGCAGACTCAAGTATAGTTTTGGAAACAATGGACTATAGTTTCGGTACTCTCAATTCTCTCTTATGCTTTAAATGTCTCAATGGTTCCTTATATAGCTTTCCAAAGTGATACTGAAAGGTCAAATCTGTGCGATCTCAAGGCATATGGAAGGCCAGGAGTCATATGAGTCAGACTCAAGACAAGGAACGGTCCAACAGTTTTGGATTATGCACACATCCCGATGTACGCGACTATAGAGGTAATATCCGCGTATGTACGCGGTTATCGAGGAAAAGGACGCGTATATCATTTTTATAATGTTTTTAGGGATGGTCAATGATACATCAAAAGACAATAAGTGGTCCATAGGGGATAATGAGTCTGCAGTGGGATAGGGGAAGGCCATACAATGTGTGATTCACCTAGTGTGGTGAAATCCGCTATAACAGATGCCCCCTAATGTATGAGATCATAGGGGTTATACGATGGCCGAAATACATTATAAGTCCATCCCAGAAGTGAAGTGATGAAGGTACCCAAATGGAAGACCAGCCACCCAATCAGCATAATACCATAATACAACTCTGCATATAACTGCACATACATATAGTAGTCTCGGATACATAAGAGTACAATGGCCATGAATAGCCATGAAACATGATAGAACATATGTGGTCATCGCCACGTACAATATACATAGATCAGAATATCCATAATGAAGATATACAAAGTACAATGATCTCCACATAAGCTAAAGATATATAACAGATCAAGATCTCCATAGTGGCTGGAAATGTCTGACATATACTGGAACAAGTCACGAGAGCTGAAATCTCATGAACACTGGCACGATCAAGGAGGTAGCATATAGTGGATGCCACCAAAATAGAAGGTCTTCTACACAAACCGCTACGAGTACATGTCCTACTATGCGAATAGAGGTGTCGAGGTCGAACATAGTAGTCCATCGTCTGATTACCGGTCATTGATGTATACCATTAACAGATGCGAGATCACCCACCAATAATGAAAATGGGAATCAAGGTACTAGAGTGCAAACTAACAAGTGTAAATAAATGTGTTGAGGTCGAACACTTGAGAGAATCCATCGATCAGGGGACATTGATGTATTCCCAAAACTGTCGATGGCGAGAGAACCTGCCACTGATGACTGCAAGTCTCAAGGCACTCAAAATGACTCTAGACTCCAATCCCAGAATAAATGATCTGAAGTCGATGGGATGAAATCCGCTGGAAGGAGGGCATTAAGGCATCCCCCATCATCCAACACGAGGTACTCAGCAAGGCTGTATAATATGGAAGAACTTGATCATAAGGTGCATGAACCAGTAATTGTACCGGGAATGGCCGACATGCAAAGTCAAGATAACTGAGGAATGGCCAACTCAGGTTTCAACTTCCTTTGAACAAGAGCATAACGGCGTATGGTGACTGAATGAAGGCAGCACAGACTCGATATACAAAATGGGATATCTCTATGATGCAGGAGGCATCAATAGAGGCTCCATAGGGACTGGAACCTTAACCAGTCGGTGGAGATAAAACTCAGATAACGAGTATAGCTCCTAAAGTCAAACTATAACCCAACCAATGGATGTGATATATAGTGCTCTGTTCGAAGGCGACACGACTCGACAGCTTCCAAAGATAATATCTTTTCTTGTCCGGCTTTTTGGTTTTTTTATTTTTTTTGGTCTTTTTCAGTTATTTGAAAATCTTGAAAAAATAATAAACTATCTTTATAGTTACAAACTAGGAGGAGATGAGTGTCATAAAGGCAGACAAACTAGTTCCAAGCAGTGGAACATACCTATACTCAATGCAAGGATACATGTGTAGGATATCGACACTCGGGGGAAAATCCCCTCCCGGTAAAAAAGGGAATCAAGCTGCGAAAGATATAAATAAAGGCTCTGCATGGCTAGACATGAGACAAGCTCGGGCTACATGGCTGAAACGTAATTTCAGGGGAGCCGGCATAAAGCTCAATAAGACAGGCAAAGCTCATGATAATGCATTCACAACTCGATATAAGGGGAGTCCGAGGGGATACCGGCCAGCATAAGATCAAGAGGAGTATGAAGCTCTTGCTAAATGTCATGGCAATACTATACAACGGACTCCCACACCCTAAAAGGGGGAAACATCAGCATGGGCACCAAATGCAAATAAGGCGCTATCTAGGGTACCCATGTAAGGTGAGTCTCTACCACTCACATCATGCCACTTCTATAACAGCAAGAAGGTTCCGTGACATAATAGAGTGGGTTCGTACCTAAGGATATAGTGACATGGTCATAAGGTCATGCAAAATGCAAACGGTGGTGAACCTAACCTATATGCCAGTATAGACGTTATACCTGAGATCAGTACGAATGGGTCAATCCAAAGGCTGAAACATCGCTCAAAACGGTCTTCTACATCACAAATTAGGTCAGAAACGGTCCAAAAAGGTTAGAAACGGTCAAAACTATAGGAAAGGGGGTAAAAATTTTCAAATATTTGAAAAAATTTCTATAAATAGTAAAAAATATAAATCATTTGAAAGTTTTACCCATTGGAGCTCTGATATTCAACTGCAAATTCCAGGAGATCCAGCCGGCGGAATTCACAACCGATTCTTCCAGGTACTTACTCATGTTCTCAGCTTGCATTTTAATACAAATTTTATAATTTTTCATGGTCAAATGAGTTTTTAATGGCCAAACTTACATGAGCGCCACGGCCCACACGGATATCGAGGTTTTTTCCACGTATAGGGCTGTCTATACGTGGAAAAGGGGCCTGAAACCGTGTACATACGCGGCTGTTTTGAAAACAACCGCGTATGACGCTGCGCACTAAGATTTTTATGAATCTAATGGACATTTTGGTCAATTTCTCATGCAGGATGGTGCTAGAGTGGCGAGAATGCGAGCATGGTGATGTAGAGGAAGCAGTAAGGGCTGACAGAATGGCTCAAGAGGCTCTAAGAAGATGCGGACTCTACAAGTTTTGGTGCCTAGGAGGCTTGAGGGCCAAACCAGGACTACTACAGATGCTTGTAGACTATTGGGATCCGGACTAAGAGTCCTTCCGGATAGACGGCATGTCCCTCACCATTGAGGTGGAGGATATCTATTTTATCACAGGTCTATCATGGCGGGGTGAGACGGTGAACCTTCGTTCCCGCGGAGGGCCAGGTCATGGGCTGACTATAGATGAGTACATCGCAGTATACTGCTATCTAGAGATAGAGAAGGTGGGGAGCCAAGTCCCCACCAACGCTATACAGGTACTGGGCCTAAAGGCCGTCTTACTGACGCTGGCGAGGATAGCAGGCTTAGCATCACTCCATCAGGCCTCTCTACCATTGATGTTCTATGCGGTGGAGTGTATGACACCGACCATCTATGACTGGAGCACATCACTCTTGAGCAACATGAAACATCAGCTCAGTGAGTGCAAGGCAGGTAGGATACGGAACTTCGAGTTCAATAGTATATTGAGCACTTTCTTCTTCGAGCGGGTTCCAGGATTGAGCCCTAGAGTAGATGTTCCTCTTCACGGGGTTTGAGATC
The DNA here is from genome assembly GCA_001517045.1 of Pseudotsuga menziesii. NCBI lineage: Eukaryota > Viridiplantae > Streptophyta > Pinopsida > Pinales > Pinaceae > Pseudotsuga > Pseudotsuga menziesii. The sequence continues at coordinate 469,140 of LPNX010940595.1, forward strand.
CGGCCCAATGACGTTGGGCAGACGCGATGCGCAGACTGGGGGGTGGTAGGGTGGCCAACCCTTATCCAACAGACTTTTTTCCATGGTGGCGACGACAGATTATCGCCATAGAGGACTACCCTTATGCAGGGATAGACTTCCGGGGAGACCCGGACATGCCATTACCACCAGGGTCAGCATATGGAGACATAGGTAACAAATCTTGACCCCTACCTTTTTTAAAAATTTTGAAGTATTTAATTTTTTTTGTGTGTGTTTTCTTGATTAATGGAATCAAAAATACATGTTTTTGGGTGACAATACCTAGTGACATCTACCATTGATGTGCAGATGTGGGACCACGGCGACCAGAGGGTTTCCCACGTCATAGACGGAGGGGAAGAGGAGACGATATCACCAGTGTGGATGCGAAGCAAACGCTCCAAAGCATTCATACCAACTTTGTGCGACTGACTCACAGGATTCCCATGGCGCAAGTCGAGGACTTGCCTGAGGCTATGCAGAGACAGGTGGTTG
>LPNX010940595.1:470079-516962 GCA_001517045.1 Pseudotsuga menziesii
ATGGCATCCCATAGAAGCTCGATAACGGCACTATATTCAGCAACATTGTTGGAAGATGGCCATAGACATACACCTCCTGAAGATAGTACGTGACCCATAGGAGTAAAAATCACCCAAGCAGCTGAGGCTGAGTGTTGAGTGTGACGGCTTGCACCATCCGCGAATCCTACGAAGGTGGAAGATTCCATTGACATCTGCCACAAGAAATGGAAACTAATCACAAACCCGATCACGATAAACAAGACCTAACTATGCAAAAAAGCTGTACAATAATATACAACAAAAAACCTTTACTAAAGATTATGCATAGTATTTTTTAAGATAGAGCCCATTTCTAGGCTCCGCCAAGGCTGTCCCTTCATAGTCTACTAACTCGTAGGCACCCTTCTCTAATACTCACTTGACCACGTAAGGACCATGCCACATAGGATTGAACTTCCCTGCCCCCAAGGGTTCTTTCGATTGATCCCACAAAAGGACCAAGTCTCCCTCACTAAACACTCTCAGACGGACAGACTTATCGTATTGGGCCTTCACGCGACGCTTATTAACCTCTAGAGTCACCAAGGCATCTCTACGCTACTCATCGAGTTGCTCAAGGTGAACCGAACGCTCCTCCAAAGTCGAAGTGTCTGGTAAGAGTTCTACGGCTAACTTCAATGAAGGAATCTTGCATTCAACCGGCAATATTGACTCCACTCCATGAACAAGCTGATATGGAGAAAAACCAGTGGCAGTATTTACCGCGGTTCGGTACGCCCACAAAGCAGGATACAACATAATATGCCAATTTGTCTTGCTTTGTGCGATGGTTCGTTGGAGAATGGACTTAAGTGATTTATTCACAGCTTCAACCTATCCATTCGCTTGAGGATAGTAAGAAGAGGACTGCTCTTGCTTATATCCTAAATTGGAGGCCAACTCTTCCATCATACGGTTCTGAAAGTGCGAGCCATGGTCAGTGACAAGCTCTCTCGGAATCCCGAACCTAGAGATGATTTGGTTGAACACAAAATGAGCGGTTGTCTCACCGTCAGATTTTACTGTAGGCATTGCCTCAGCCCATTTCGTGAAGTAATCGACAGCCACAATGATATGATGGTGCCCCCCAGCCGAAGCTGGGTTGCAATCCATAAAATCTATCCCCCACTTGGTGAAGGGACCGACGGTGATAATAGGGTGCAACGGGGCAGGCTTCGAGCACATGTTACGTGCAAACACCTAGCAAGGGTGGCACCTCTTGACCGCTTCAATACAATCCTTGAAAATCGACGACCAGAAATATCCTGCTCTCAAAATATTTTGGGCTGTAGCAATCCCAGATAAATGACCACCACACGCCCCTCCGTGGCAATCATTAAGCACTACCTCAGCCTCATCATGAGTTAAACAACATCGTAAAAGGGAATCTACTCCACGGCGATACAAAGTATTGTCCACTATGAGGTAGTTCTTGGAAACGTGACGTAATCAACGTCGCTCATCCCGCAAGAGGTGAGTAGGGGTCCTCTGCGTTTGCAAATATACTATGACATCACCGTACCATGGGTCAGCCATTGAGATTAAGAAAATGTGTTCATCAACGAACGTATCTTCACATACACACTCCTCAGCCTCGCTCGAAAAATCTGATATGAGCTCTGCAAATATTAACGATTTCTTCGATTTTGCCGAAACAAACTCGAGATCAAACTCTTGCAGAATGACAATCCATTTATTATATTTTCCCCCAATCATCCTATGTGTGAGGACGAACTGAAATGGATTGACATGGGAAACCACCAAATTTTGGCGAAGGAGAATATAATGTTTCAAACGCTGCAGCGCATGTACAGTGGCCAAGGCAAGCTTCTCTACATGAGAATACCGAATCTCTGCATCAATAAGGTTTCGGCTCAGATAGTATATGACATGCTCTTGTAGCTCCTCATCCTCTTGAACCAAAACCATCCCAATCGTCTCTAAAGACACGGCCACATATAATAAGAAATCATGGCTATAATCCGGAGGACTAATCACCGGGGCCGATGCTAGGGCTCTCTTAAGGGCATCGAAGGACTCCTGGGCTCGCTCATCCCATTCAAAGGGAGTATCCTTCTTCAAGAGACGCATGAAACCTCTAGTCAAATTGGAAAAATTGACAACAAATCTTCGTAGGAAGTTTGCCATGCCTTGCAAACACTGAAGATGACGAATATTTCGCGGGGGAGACAACTGAAGTATTGCCTCCACTTTCAACGGGTCAACTCTTATACCCTCTTTCGAAACGATAAATCCTAATAAACGACCTGATTTCACACAAAAGATGCACTTATGAGGGTTTAATCTAACAGCATAGTGACGGCATCTTTCGAACACCAATCTCAAGTGATAAGAATGACGCATCCTCATATGAGAATGAGCAGCGAGGTCATCCAAAAATACTTCGATAATGGACTTGAGATCATGGAAAATCACGGTCATCGCCCGCTGAAAAGTAGCTCCGGCGTTTTTAAGGCCGAAAGGAATTTTTCGATATGCAAATGTTCCCCAAGGAAAAATAAATGCGGTCTTATGTTGGTCCTCAGGTTTAATTTGAATCTGATTATATCCAGAAAAACTGTCCATAAAGGAGAACACCTCGCTACCCGCACACTCATCCAAAATCTGATCTATAAACGGTGTGGGGAACTTATCCTTAGGACAGGCACGATTTAAATCACGGAAATCAGTGCATATACGGATCGCTCCTTGCTTCTTATCTACCGGAACGGGATTTGAAACCCACTCCGTCAAGGGAATGGGATAGATGAAACCAGCTTTCAATAGTTTCTCTATCTCTGCCTTTATGGCGGGTGCTTTCCTAGGATTTACCGCGCGTAAATGCTATCGAACAGGCTTCGCGTTGGGGTAAGAGAGAATTGAGAGTACCGAAACTATAGTCCATTGTTGCCAAAACTATACTTGAGTCTGCATCCCTTTGTCCCTTTGGAGCACTGTTGTGTTCTTCCCAAGCTTGCCTTTGTTAGTGAGCTTGCTATCGGAGTGATGGAGGATTGAGGTGGTGGAGGCCCAAGTGGGGGATTTATTTTCTCCGGTTCACAGACGTGCCGTCAGAGGTTGTCAGTTGTAATCTCAAGCAGTGGAACATACCTATCCTCAATGCAAGGATACATGTGTAGGATATCGACACTCGGGGGAAAATCCCCTCCTGGTAAAAAAGGGAATCAAGCTGCGAAAGATATAAATAAAGGCTCTGCATGGCTAGACATGAGACAAGCTCGGGCTACATGGCTGAAACGTAATGTCAGGGGAGCTAGCATGAAGCTCAATAAGACAGGCAAAGCTCATGATAATGCATTCACAACTCGATATAAGGGGAGTCCGGGGGGATACCGGCCAGCATAAGATCAAGAGGAGTATGAAGCTCTTGCTAAATGTCATGGAAATACGATACAACGGACTCCCACACCCTAAAAGGGGGAAACATTAGCATGGGCACCAAATGCAAATAAGGCGCTATCTAGGGTACCCATGTAAGGTGAGTCTCTACCACTCACATCATGCCACTTCTATAGCAGCAAGAAGGTTCCGTGACATAATAGAGTGGGTTCGTACCTAAGGATATAGTGACATGGTCATAAGGTCATGCAAAATGCAAATGGTGGTGAACCTAACCTATATGCTAGTATAGAGGTTATACCTGAGATCAGTACGAACGGGTCAATCCAAAGGCTGAAACATCGCTCAAAACGGTCTTCTACATCACAAATTAGGTCAGAAACGGTCCAAAAAGGTTAGAAACGTTCAAAGCTATAGGAAAGGGGGTAAAAATTTTAAAATATTTGAAAAATTTTCTATAAATAGTAAAAAATATAAATCATTTGAAAGTTTTACCCATTGGAGCTCTGATATTCAACTGCAAATTCCAGGAGATCCAGCCAGCGGAATTCACAACTGATTCTTCCAGGTACCTACTCATGTTCTCAGCTTGCATTTCAATACAAATTTTATAATTTTTCATGGTCAAATCCATGCGGCCATTCTCTCTTTGGATCTACTTCAACCGTCCGGCCATTTCCCCAGCAGAGTTGCCAATTTTGTTACGGAGAGAAATTCCTATGGCTTGGGGTACCACAACAGACAGCTAGACTACAGAAATCAATCTTTCCCAATATGCAATAGAAAAAACATCTAACACTAAAGGATCGAACCTCGTACCTTATTCCGGACGGTTGAAGTAGATCCCCGTTGAGCTTTCCAATCTTCAGCTTGAATTGTTATAGCACATCCTCAACAACAAGTAAACAATACAAGCATACTATATTTCATGGTGTTAGATCTATTCTAGCATACATAATCGATAATGTATAAGCATTTGACATATTCCAATGGATGTAACATTCATTCAAATACACATTACTAGACAGGAAAATATATTTCTATTAATATGAATCGGAGATTACAAGTGACCACCTCTGACGGCACGTCTGCGAACCGGAGAAACTGAATCCCCCACTTGGACCTCCACCACCTCAATTCTCCATCACTACGATAGAAAGCTCACTAACAAAGGCAAGCTTGGGAAGAACACAACAGTGATCCAAAGGGACAAAGGGATGCAGACTCAAGTATAGTTCTGGCAACAATGGACTATAGTTTCGGTACTCTCAATTCTCTCTTATGCTTTCAATGTCTCAATGGTTCCTTATATAGCTTCCCAAAGTGATACTGAAAGGTCGAATCCGTGCGATCTCAAGGCATATGGAAGGCCAGGAGTCATATGAGTCAAACTCAAGACAAGGAACGGTCCAACAGTTTTGGATTATGCACACATCTCGATGTACGCGACTATAGAGGTAATATCCACGTATGTACGCGGTTATCGAGGAAAAGGACGCGTATATCATTTTTCTAATGTTTTTAGGGATGGTCAACGATACATCAAAAGACAATAAGTGGTCCATAGGGGATAATGAGTCTGCAGTGGGATAGGGGAAGGCCATACAATGTGTGATTCACCTAGTGTGGTGAAATCCGCTATAACAGCGACTTTGAGGACTTGAAGGGATCTGCAGCTGAGTGCGCAGATCAGAACTGTGGTTTTTGTAAAGAGTTGAATAAAACACAGTTCTATGGATGTAGCCCCTACACTGGGGGTGAACCATGTTATATCGTGTGCTGTGGTTTTTGTTGTGTTGTTGTTATGTTTTTTTATGCATTGATAAATATATATATCTGATAAGTAAGATCACTGCTAAATATTAACTTCGCTGGAATTCCCAGTAAAGGGTTAAGCAAGGAACTGTTTGTTTATCTAACAGCGAAGCTAAATAAGTAACTATTAAAGCTCTGCATTGTATGATTGTAAGTGTTAGAAGCTAAAGGTACAGTAATATCCCTCTTCTACTTGCAGAAACCTGATTTTGCGGCACCCCATAGCTGTTTCGGGTGAGACTACAACCTGTTCGCAGGTCGTTGCCGGAAGAGCCAACACTGTGGGTCTTTTGTTGGTGCAAAGTTAATGGTATAAAGCCCGGGTATGCCCTATATCCCAACACACAGTGCATTACAGAGGTCAAAGACATTAAACAACTACCTACAGAGTCAGTATGGGACTTCGATCAGAAATTCAAAGCCCTTATAGACCAAATCAGCTTTGATTTTGCACTGGCATGGTTTATTGCAGCGCTGCTCCCTCATATTAGACTACCATTAATGCAGCAAAAACTCCAGACGCAGGATGACGCATTGGAGATGGTGATGAAACTAGAGGCATCACCTCTAGCTGAAACCAGCATAGGTATGACAAACCCGCAAAACCAGTTAGCAAATCTCACGTTACAAATGCATGAGATTAGAAAAGGAAAAGAGATTGCACAAGAAATATGGTGTATCAAGTGTAAAGCACAAGGCCATACTAAAGATAACCGTCTAGTATTTGTTGAATACTTAGCAAGTGGGGCACCTAACCCCTTAGCACAGACTCAAGGGTCATGGTGTGAACTATGCAGAACAAGAGGACATCTACCTCAGCAATGCCCTTTACTTCAGAAGTACATATAGACACCTAAGAACTTATACTGTACCTTCTGTAAGTCAGTAGGACACGATGACCATACCTGTAGAGCCTATGATCTCATGTTAGACAGAAAACACAACTTGTACAGAGTCCAATTGGAGACACAGGGTCCAGCAGCAAGACCACAGCATGATCCGGCTCATGTTGGCCGTTGAGGAGGCTTTGGCCGTGGCCGTGGGACAGTCACTTGTTACAACTGTGGAGTTGTAGGACATTATGCTAGGGACTGTCAGAGCCCCACTACGACATGTAATTATTGCAAATCTTACGATCACGCTATAGAAGAATTTCCTACCTTGATAGCTAATATCAGAGAACCTAAGCCAGCAGTACACCAGAACATTCAGCTTATCATTGCTGAGCAGAAAGAGCCAGAACCAAGAGTCAACATTGTGACTCGCAGCGGTGCTTCCACTAGTGGGACATCACCGGATAGTGAAAAGAACACAGGATCGGAGTGGGTGCGCAAAGCTACTAATAAATCAACACCACTCGAGCTGTAGAAGAATAAAGAAACATTTCAGAAAGCTAAAACTTTCTTTGATGACCCTATACAATCAGGACCCCAGGTACAGTCGTCTAGGGGCGTACCGCAGCAAGAACCTTGTGGCCTTAGTCCTGTGGAGACATCGCAGGCTACCACATCAGGAAGATGTGATGAGGATGAGTCGACAGGAAGCATACAATCCTTCCTGTGGAGTTGTCTAAAACTCGTGAGAAATGAGCAAGCTATCAGAGAACTTTAGCGCATAATAGATCAGTGCCCACCATCTTCTTCCATGAGCAGTGCACAGCGTGTTGTTCATAACATTATGGGACATACAAGAACAGGAAGAGAGATGCAACTCACAGCACAAGTTGGAGAATTTAAAATGGATGAGGTGATCCTAGATCTAGGATCAGAGGTAAATGTTCTGACTAAGCAGAGGTGGGAACATATGGGTAGCCCTAAGTTAGTCAGATCGCCTATCCATTTGAGATTAGCTAATCAACAGAGGGTATCGCCACTGGGTCGACTACCACAGGTGCCAGTTGACATTGATGGAGTTCGTAGCTTTGCAGACTTTGAAGTTATAGAAATCATTGGCGATAGTAGACCATATCCAACATTACTAGGCATTGATTGGGCGATCGGCAACATGGCCATTATCGACCTAAAGAGAAGACAAATGACCTTTGAGGATGTGCAGATCCGGGTCATCGCACCGTTGGATCCTCTTCAGGGTCCTAGATACATTGAACCTATCTGAGCGGAGGAAGAGGCACGTAACATGGAGAGTCTCTATCAGATGACTGCGAACCAGAGTGACTACATCAATCCAACCGCAGAAGGGAACATTAGTTGGCGATGCAACAGCTCATGCACATCGGATTCGGATGTTGGTCTAAAGAACTGGCAGAACAGACTTTACGAAGTCTCAGCTCACAGATGTGCATATTCGACTAAGTAACTGTGATGGATCGGAGCAGAGCTTAAGGATATTCCGTCGTTTGATGGCTTAGCGGATGTCAATGATTTTTTATACTAGTTTGAACAACAAGTTCCTCATGAGCAGAGGATCGCAGCTATGGACCTTGCAGTACGAGCCACACCTACAAGATGGTGGTATGCACATAAAGAGAATATCACATCATGGGATGACCTTAAGAGATTGATGGCGATCAGATTCTCTACTAACAGGGAGTATGTCCAGCAGAAATACACAACAGAAAGTGACCCCAGGTCACATATTTAGACTTGTGAACAGAATTGGTCGAACATTCGCGAGGATGAATGGGTTCACAAATTCATTCACACTTTGGACACAGTTCCAAAGAATTAGTACACTGAGACAGACTTGCACAGAGGAACAACTACATGGCCACTTATGATAGACAGCTTTGAACTCACTTTCGCTTTTTAATCTGAGTACCCAAGCATTAATCAGGCTTTAGACGTTATAAAGATTAATATCTTTGAGGACTGTACCCTATCAGTGTCAGCTCAACCTGAGTGGGCCATCCAGTTAGAAGAGGCACTAGAGTGCTATAACTTTGCATCAAAACCAGAGGATGAGGATGAGGACCCTCGCTACATCAACATTCCAGAGTCAGAAGGGACTCACGATGTTGATGGACTGAAGCTAGAGACTCCAGCTATCACGGAGCCTATCAAGATTAAGAAGATCAACATTGGCACAGATACAAAACCAAAGTTTGCATCCATTGGAGACTATTGGGACGATGAAACAGTAGGACAGATTGCAGACTTGCTACATGACTATCAGGACCTATTCCCCACCAAGTTCATAGAGATGAAGGGAATAGTTGGAGACCTAGGAGTAATGAGGATACCATTGAAAGAGGATGCTAGACCAGTCAAGCAACGTCCATACAGATTAAATCCATGCTATAAAGAAAAAGTTAAGGATGAGATCGATAAGATGCTAGCAGCAGGCATCATTGAGCCTATAGAAGAGAGTGAATGGGTTAGTCCCATGGTCATGCAAGAAAAGAAAACCAAATGAGACATCAGGATCTATGTCGACTTGCGTAAACTCAATGATGCATCACTTCATGATCCATTTTCGACACCTTTCACTAATGAAGTGCTAGACAATGTGGGAGGACAAGAGGTCTAATCCTTCACTGATGGCTTTTCAGGCTATCACCAGATCAGAATCCATCCAGAAGATTGATCTAAGACCACTTTTGCGACAGAATGGGGCTCATTCCAGTATATGGTAATGCCCTTTGGTCTTAAGAATGCACCAGCTATCTTTTCTAGAGTAGTAGTTGTTGTATTTAAAGAATACATCCATAAATTCTTAGAGGTTTATTTTGATGATTAGACTGTATTTGGATTAATCGACAAGCATATATGAGATTTAAGACTGATGTTAGAGAAATGTAGGAAATACCAGATTTCTCTGAACTTGAAAAAATGTATATTTTGTGCGCCATTTGGTATTTTGGTGGGTCATATTGTCTGTAGACAAGGCTTGATGGTAGATCCCGCAAATATTGCCATCATTGTAAACCTTCCAGCACCCAACTCAGTCAAGCAATTGAGGACAGTACTTGGTCATACCCGGTACTACAGAAAATTTATCAAAGGTTATGCAAAGATCACAGCACCTATCGAAAAGATGTTAAAGAAAGATGTAAAATTCCTATGGAATGAGGAATGCCAGAAAAGTCTAGACACCCTTAAAGAGAAGATGGTTACAGCACCCATCTTAGTATTCCCAGACTAGACCAAGCCATTTCATGTACATGTGGATGCATCTAGCATCGCACTGGGGATCGTCTTAACGCAACCAGGAGAAGGAGGTATTGATCACCCTATCGCATACTCAAGCAGAAAACTATCCACAGCAGAAAAGAACTACACCACTACAGAAAGAGAAGGATTAGCCATGGTGTATCCTCTACAAAATTTCAGGCACTCCTGCTAGGTGCCTCATTCAATATGTTCAATGACCATTCCGCTTTGAAGTACTTGGTCAATAAACAAGTGTTAGGGGGACGAATCTGTAGATGGTTACTCCTATTTTAGGAGTATGATTTTGAAATTATTGTGAAACCAGGAAGATTAAATGCCGGACCAGATCATCTATCGAGGATAGAATAGGAGAAGAGCCAAGTAACCTAGAGGACAACTTGCCCGATGCGCAATTGTTTTATATTCAGATCGCAGCCGAGTACTATGCTGATATCATTCACTTTCTCACTACAGGATGGGCACCTGTTGAGTTTACTAAGCATCAAAAGAAGCAATTGGTTGTCAAAGCAGTAGTCTTCACCTTGATTGCAGGATAGCTATACAAGTTAGGTCCAGATGAAGTCCTGCACAGATGCGTCATGCCACACAAGAAAGAGGCCATTATCAGAGAAGCACATTCTAGTACCGCAGGAGGTCATTTCGCAGGAAAGCCGACTGCGCAGAAAATCTTGACCGCAGGATTATGGTGGCCTACTTTGCATAAGGATACTAAGGACTTTTACAGATGCTGTGATATCTGCCAGAGGGTAGGAAAACCTTCGCAACGAGATGAAATGCCACTGCGACCACAGATTACGCTGCGCGCACTTGACAAGTGGGCTATATACTTTGTGGGTCCCATCAACCCACCAGGAAAACGAACTAGTGCGAGATACATCATCACAGGAATAGAATACCTCACCAGATGGGCAGAGCCTAAAGCAGTAAGAAATTGTGATGCTACTACAGCTGAACAGTTCCTCTTTGAGAACATCATCAGTAGATTTGGATGTCCAGTAATTTTGATGAGCGATCAAGGCACCCATTTCTTGAACCACACTATTGAGGCCTTGACAGAGGAATTCCAGATACAGCACCATAAGAGCACTCCCTACCACCTGCAAGCTAATGGTACGGTGGAGGCCTTTAACAAGATTCTAGAAAATGCTCTTACTAAGATCTGCAACAGCCAAAGGAATGATTGGGATCTCAGAGTTAACGCTATGTTATGGGCTTATAGGACGACATGCAAGAAACTTACAGGACATACACCTTTCAGCTTGGTGTATGGATAAGATGTTGTTATGCCTATGGAGAATATTATGCCTAGTCTAAGAATTGCTCAGATCACCGGAATGACAGACACAGATACGACAAATGAATGGCTAGTGCAGCTGCTTGCCTTAGAGGAAGACAGGTTCATCGCAGGATTCCATCAGAAAGTGCAGAAGGCATGAGAGAAAGCTTGGCATGACAGGCATGTAAAGAACAAGATTTTTTAGATAGGAGACCTAGTCCTCCTCTATGACAGTAAGTTTGTGAAGTTTCCAGGAAAATTCAAGATGCATTGGTTGGGGCCATATCAGATACAACAAGTTACAGAAGGAGGTGTCGTTCAGCTCAGCAAACTGAATGGGGAGCTTCTTCCCACTTTCATTAATGGCAGTAGGCTTAAGCTTTACAGTGCTAGCCACTCCACGTCCCAGCCTTAACTCAGACAGTTATGAAAGTGCAGATGTCCAATGTAGTTGAAAGGAGGCATCGCATTGGGAATTAGTCTACACCGGCAGGTATTCTAAGTACAAGGAATCACATTAAGACGGTTCATTTTGCACAAGTCATACGCGGCTTGCAAAAAAAAAAAACTGTTTAAATTTTATTGTGCACAGGTGATGCGGTGAGGCATCGCAGCACGGTGATGTTTCCCCATGCCACGTAGCCAGTATTGAGAAATGACAGAGGGCCAGTCAATTCGCCTTCTGACAGACAGTTAATGAATAAATGACCGGTATACCTTATCCTATATTTGGCAACAGTAGAATGATTTTTCCATATTTAGTAAATCTTCGACGAGACCAGCGCCTGCACACAGGTTTTGAGGGAAATTTGATCAGATTTCAGCATTTAATGAGGATTGAAATGACGGGTGTGGTCTCGTCCATGCAATTAATATCACCGATGGGTTTAGCCTAGATGACCGTTGCGTCCGGGATTATTGCCTTCAGCATAAAAGCAGAGATCATTCATTCAGGACGGTTACTTTTGCAAAGAGCTGAGAGATATAGAGTAAGTTGTTAAGTTTTCCCTGTGCAGAGATAATTTTGTTACAGAGTGTTGTGCTTTCCCTATTTTCGTAGCCATTTCCAATCCATATTATTGCACCGAGTGGGTTCTGTCTGAGGAGGAACCTTTAGAATACATTTTGAGACGATTTGAGCGTGGAGGCCTTCTGTCCGCTATGGAGACACCACCCAAGAGTATGAAACCAAGTTCATCACAGGTCAGACAGCTACCAAGGGTGAGGAGCCAATCTCAGATAACAGAAGAATCCAGTCCAGAGCCGAAGGAAGAAGTTCATAGCGCACTAGACTACATTGTACCACGAGTTAACGGTGCACCAGAGGTAAACATTCCCAAGAGTGGTAAGTTTCATGTTCCCATACCACCGATTGATTCTCAAGTAAAGGAAGATGGAGATCTATTAGGATATGCCTCTATTGTTAAATTTGTCGATTATAACCTTGGAGACAGTAAGACATATCCTTAGTTCCAGCCGGATCAGTATCTTACGATTCAGAAGAACCCAAGGACAGGTGCAGATGAATATGTTCCTATGGAACATGTCCAGATTCTTGAGCGCTCAGGCTGACTCAATCTGTTGAGAATACCAAATTTTGGACAAGGTGCAGAGGTTAATGTCATGGTGTGCATCCTACTTTCTTGTGTACATGGAGGTTACCTCTAGCTAGGTAACAAGTTCGACCTGAACATCGACCTGATACACCGCATCACTGGGCTGTCCAAGACTGGTAAGGACCCTAAGATACATATAACAGGAAATACCAAGGATTCCAAGCTACCACTAGCCCTAGTTACCAAGTATAAGCTACAGAGAGGAGGACGGGCTTAAGACATCGCAAGCTTAATAGACGATACACTCATATTTACAGCCAGTCTGCTTGCAGGCAGACTGTTAACCAAGGTTCGCCCAAAGGAAGTCACAGGATCAGTAATTCACCTTGCCATACAAGTTGCAGAAGGTGAACAGTTCAATTGGTGTTTATTTTTGTTAAATATTTTTCAGCAAGATTGTTTGACAGCTCAGGATGAAGCAAACCACCCCTTCCATTTCTCATGGTTGCTTATACTATGTGCATTCGTCAAGTGGAAGGAGCCGCCCCATACTCAGTTTCGATATCTAGCAAGTGGCGAGCCCAGAGGCGCGCACTATACCAACTTATGGGAGACCAGCAACCTAGCCAAGAAAAAGAACAATATGATAGTATTCTATGAACACTATAAACTGTTGAAGAGAATCATCCAAGAAACACCGCGGATCAGCACGGAGACTGTGGACATATATGATAACCGGCTTGATTTTATGGCAGACAGCCATAGAATCTACTTGAGGCCAAAAAGGTCTAAAAGGGACGATTGGGCTAATGGTTGGTTCAGGATGACAGCACAGGATGTCATAGACGTCATCAAAGACTTTGATGACGAGTGGAAACAAGCATTAGAGGATACTACAGCACTACCATCAGGTACCGCACAGACGGACCCATCGGACAAAGGCAAAGACAAAGCGGGGTCCCAGACGCAAGATACAGCATAAGTGCCACTACCGGGAGAAAAGAGGAAAGATCCACAGCAAGTGACACCAGAGACATAGACGACAAAGGATGGAGAAGAAGGGACACCAGAGGCACAGAAGAGGAAAAAGCAGAAAGCCACAAAACTACCTTTGAAGACTGCATTGATAGATGATGACTATGAACAAATTGCAGCAAGGCTTAAGGACGAAATGGATGGCACATTTCAGGCGATGCGGGCATCGCAGGGAAAGCTGCAAGGGACGATAGATCAGTAGCTTGTGGAATTAAAAACACTAACCGAAAAGACTGCCACGATCCACACTCAGTTAATCAAGGTGCCCGCGGGAGAAAGTTCAACACAGTCGATTTCCCGCGACGATATCTTGGCAAAGAATCGCATCAATACAGTCTTGATACCACCAGGGAGCATCTGATTCCCTACTTCAATGATGGACATACAGATACATATTAGGCAACCTGTCGAGGTTAACCTCGTAGAGTTTCACGTTGATCAGTTACAGATGATCCAACAGCAGCTAAGCGCAGAGCTCAGAGATAGAGAGCTCGCAACTTATAAACAAAACACACAGCTAAAACAAAAGAATGCAGTAATCACCACAAGTTTTTAGACAAAGGCGGAGGAGTTAAGAACATATGAAGAAAGAGAACATGATCTCAATCAGGTCCTACAGAGCATCACATTGGAGTTACCCCAATGTAACATTGAATTTTCCTTGCCTCTCACGCAGAAGGTAAGAAGAGTTGCAGACATAGCAAAGGCTCTGGACAAAATAGTAACCAAGATGGAAGAAGACCACAAAGCACAGATTGCTGAGCTTGAGGCTTGAGCACCGGGCACCCCCCAGGTAGACAAGGAAGCAAGAGTAGAGGCCTTTAGACTCATTTCTACATAGATGAAATCTCGCATAGACGATGCACAGTCAGTGCTAGCTGATGCGACGAACACATGGTCGGAGTTAGATGAGCATCCCGAGAGAGTAGAACTCTAGCAAAGCATTCAGCAGATAGAGAATGCCACAGCAGCAATGAAGGAATAAATCAAGAGTTTAGGAGCTCTTGCGAAGATGAGAAAGACGACAGAGATAAACTGCTTGCAACAGGAAGTGCAGCAGTTGAGAGCAAAGGAGATACAAATCAATAATCTTCTTCAACCATATCAGGAACAAATCACAGAGCTAGTCGAGGCGGTTGAGCAGAAGGTTAAAGAGTTCACGACAAGCAGAGGTGAAATTGATGCAACAGAAGACTCCAGCATTAGTCAAGCTACACTTGAAGCGGCACAAGAGAGTGTCGAAGCTATGCAGAATGAAGTCGCAGGACTTCGAGACAAATTTAAACAAACTTCGTAGGAAGCCAAGGAGAAGCTATAGCAGGACAAGCCCGCTGTTAGTGGCTCGAGGACGAGCCACAAGTACGTGTTAGGGGACTGTTGGAGTAGGGTCCCGCAGGTACAAGAGAAGCTGCCATTTTGGCGGATAGACATTTTTGCAGAGATATAAGAGATAAGGTAAAGCTACGACGCCGTAGCATGTTTCTAGCTGCAGATCAGAGTCAAAAACTATGACTATCGGGACAGAGAATTCAAAGACGATGAAAGTACCTCAGTGGCCGAGAGGAGAGAGCTCACCCACTGCATTCAAGGCAGCGATCGAGAAGAGAGAGTTCACCCACTGCATTCAAGGCAGCGGTGGAAGATAGGAGGGCTCAACTACCCTCATAAAGGAAAAGGGGCAACGAGGCCAAGGTATTGAAGAAAAAGGACAGAAACGGGAAGCGACACACAGTACCCATGGTCAGCGCCGGGAAGCATGGAATACTGCAAAGAGCAGTGGTGTGACGAAAAGCAGTAGTTCGAGTATAGATAGACCGACTGTCACTAGTTAGGGTTTTAGGTTACTGTTGGGACAGGCCCACAGTGTTGTAATGGCGATACCTTCGGGCCGCCTATACAGGGATGTATTTTGTATTGTAAAAGGTTAGCCAGTTACACAGTAGACGGTTAGCCAGTTAACCATTGGGTCTTTTAGCTAGTCAAACAATTAGAGAGTTAGTTGATCTGTTAGCTCATAGATGCTCATGTGCTGGTTCTGTATTCAGTCTGTAGTATCTTACTTTAACTAGCAGCTGGCTCATAGAAGCATGTATGTAACAATCCGCAGGGATTAACAGAGAGAGAGAGAGAGAGAATATTATAAGAAGGCAATATATAGAAAGAGACGAGATCTAGGAGAGAAGGGCTCCAGTGCAGCAGAACTGTGTACTCTCTCAAGATATAATAAACACAGTTCTGTGGATGTAGCTTCTACCCTGGAAGTGAACCACGTAAAACCAGTGTGTTATGTGATGATTTCATGTGATTATGCTTTACTTAGTTAATATCTGTTATCTGTTACATGAATGTTGTATATCAGTTAGTAAATGTCTATATGTCCTCATTCAGTTACAGCATTATTGAAGGTTAAAGGTGGATTTACATGTATCAAGCGTCTGCATATGAGTTTATCAGTGCTTGTCTCACACAGTAATAAGTCATTTTGTTAAAGTGTTTCCATTATACTTATTCGAACAGTTAAGTATAGTTGAGGTAGAGTGTGTTGAACTGTGGAAGTTCAAGTCGGAGTGTTTACTATATGGTTGAAAGATAGCCAAGTCATTCCACCCAGTGCGATAGCCTTTGGACCGTGAGGGTCGTAGTGGGCCATACTATAGTAGATATTGCATTGACAGTAGGCGATATCTCACCATCGAAGGAGCTGCGGTGTGGGATAGCATAGATCGTGGGTTAAGTAGAAGAGAGAGTTGTGCATCGCCAGAGTTGATGCGTTGCAATAGGATTCCTTCCCCTGTTAGAACCCATGAGTAAGAGAGACTACGCGTCGTGAAGAGAGACCTCACTGGCTAAGAAGAGCTGCGAGACCCCAGGATGCTACAGAACCTGGTCGAAGACACTTGAGTCTTTGGCCAACCCATTAGAATCACTTTGGGTGAGACTTCAGGCCACTCGTGGTCTGTCGCCGAAAGGGCCAGTGAGCTAGGGATGTTGTTGGTACATTACAGTAAATCTGGGTCTGCCCACATAGCCAACACATTCATCCTAATGAAGTATGGGTGAAAGGTTTCTTTTTTTATGGTGCCACATGAAGAGTATGGACTTTATATCTCTCCTTTTGATTATGGCATGATTAGAGAACCATATTCTTTACATTTTAAGTACCATCCCTTGTTACATTATGATGATATACATCTACATGGATGCACCTATGGTATTCACTTGAGTCACTTGGAGACTCATGATTGTCCTTGCTCCTTGCCTAGTCCATTTGATGTTGGAGGAACTATTAACCCAAAAAATCCCTCACTAAGCTCTCCATGACCTACACCACCCAAGGACATCACTTCACGACCCTCCATTAGACCCCCACACCCTCAAAAATGCTTAAGGATGAAGAAAAGGGCTTAAAAACCCCATAAAGGAGCCTAAAATACTCTCCTAGGAGCTAAAGCCCCCAAAAAGGGACTAAAACCCTAAAAGGAGCTAAAATTAGGGTGAAAGGGGATAAAATCCCAAAAAAGGGGATAAATCCCAGACTAAGGACTTAAAACCCTAAAACCCCAAAAAAGCTATAAAAGGAGGGTGGGGGCTCACTCTCAAAACCCTTCTCCCTTGCATACTCTTATCCTGCCTGTGGATGCCTTGAGACCCTTTGTCTCTCAAGCTGCCCACACTCCCTCTCTTCCATATCCATTGAGCCATAGCCCCCCCATCCAAGAGAGAGGTGCTTCTTCAAGCCAGGGCATGGTGGCCCAATTCCACCAAAAGAGAAGGTATAGCTTGTTAGTTTATGTTTTTGTTTAATGATTTCTTTGCTTTCTAATCCATGGTTTATTTACAGGTTTATTGCCTAACGTGTTTTGTAGGTTTATAGTTTCTAACAGTTTTTTGTAGGTTATTGGAAGCGGAACCCTAACCCATTGTTTGCAGATGAGTTCTCCATCTTTGTTTTCATTACTATTCTTTACATTCTGTTTTTCCTTTCAGTCTTTCCACAAGCAGGAACCTACCCTTTTGTCCTATAGACAGAAGGTAGCCATTACTGCCCCTGTAGTAAGGAGAAATACTTGGTACAGAACTGGCGACCGTACCATGTCGATCCCACAGGATCCCTGGTCCAGATTTTTAAAATTTCAAGTTTTTAAATTTTTTCCCTAGTTTTTAAAATTTCATTTCAAATTCAGTTTAGATCTTGTTTATTTTTAGTCATTAGTGTTTCCAAATCCTCTGCTAGGCAAATCCGAGTTAGTTTGTCCACAGTACAGGTTACTGTCGGCCGGATCTAACTCAGGATCAGAAAAAACCCCAAATCCGGGGCAGGTCGCACTTATCGGGCCTGAACAGGGGATGAGGGTGCACTTAATGGCCTAACATGTGTGCCCAGGGTGCACTTAATCCCCCAAAAGGTGCAACTTCACTCAGAAACACAGACCGTTACTGTCTGTGAAATCTGTACGACCCCCTCGCTTGTTTCTGGAAAAAATTTGCGACCCCCTCACCAAATTTGATCAGAAATGTGCAGTCCGTCAATTAGAGGTTCAATTTCAGTTTAATAGGGGTTAAATTTCAGTTTAATAGAGACTATCAGTGTGGCTCAGCCGCCTCTGTCCAGCATACTAGTTTAATTTCAGTTGTTGTTTTAATTTCCTATAATTGCATCAACAAACAAAGTGTAAATTCAAAGTAAATTTTAATGGCTTAGTTAAACGAATGTAGCTTAACTAAAATCAACCTAACACTAACTGTCTTGCTTACCCTTCCTCCTCTACCCAATCATCACTCTCTGGGGTATTCTGGGATACGATGAAGGGCAAGCTCGTATAGACCTAGGCCCTTCATTGAATATTTTTCTAAACCATTAAAACCGGATGACCTGGAAGGTAGAGGGGGTAGAGAAGGAGGGCTTCTCATGGTGCTAAGAGTCCTCCTTTTTTACCAACCTTGCATCCGTGAGGTGACCTATGGATCTACGGATGGGCTTAGTCCCATTGTGTTGAGAGCCCAGCACCTTCTCTTGGTTGAAGAGGAATATCAGTGTGAGCTAGTCATCTAGTTAGGCCATAAACATTCATGGTTAAAAACTGTATTTGTTTACAAATTTCTGATTACTCAATGCTTGCATACATAATGGCATGAACTCCACCACAATATGATGAATTCATAAACCATTTGCAGCTACCAAATACCAGAAAGACAAACAAACGAATACACTATACCGAGTAATCAAACCAACTCAATTCATGACATTGAGAGACCCTTAAAATTTATCAATTTACACTAAGTTCAAACAATCTGCAGTCTTTGAGGACATAAGTCCCTGACTGCTTCAACTATGGGAAGTACTTGGGCTTTGCCTAGAAACTCATTGTGAGGAGTACCACAGGAGCCCCAAAGTAACTGGCCACTGAGAGGAATTTCCAAGCAAAATGGGCAACGACCCCTTCCGATTGAGTAGAAACACCTGTGAGGAAAAAGCCAAGCGTTGTCCTCTGGCAGTCTTGGTGGCTGAGTGACCACCTACAGCCAATAGGAAGCCACTGAAACCGGGGTCTAAACATCATTCCCATCAGTTTGATAAACATCTAACACAATTGATCCCTCACATTATTCCTCACACCTAAGAGGTGAACCACAAGAATTTGGAACACTCAATCGACACCATCGAAACCGTTCTCAGCAATCTCCCACACCATCAAAAGGCCACACATCCTCTAATTCAGATTCAGACCCATATCAGTCTGAACCAGACCTCCATATTGCACCATAAAACCCCATGGTTGGTGCCAACCCGGATCCATTTTTCGGCATCACCATAGCAAGTGGACCCATGTCCACACCAAAACCTATCACCAATAACGCTGCAGGTGGCCCAAGCATAGTCATGTAAACTGTCATCAGTCAGCTGACACCACCTATAGTGACCAGCCAATCTGGTCCACTTGCAACATAAGGGGGTAGTGGCCCTTCCACACACACTGCCCCTCCTACCACACAGGGGAGTAGTGGACTGTCCACTTGCCCCTATTGTCATACATGGGGGAAATGTACCTGCCACTCATACTGTCCCCCCCACAACACTTGGGGGTATCGGCCTATCCGCAATGGTGCCACCACAAGTACCCCTAGCTGTATAGATGCATTATGCACCTGTAAACCCCACCACCATCACAGCTCCATCCCACATCAACTTGGGGTCAAACCTACCTTTCATGGATCGGCTTAACTTTCCTGATATGGCACGGTTAACAAAAAACCCCATCCGCCACCAAGCTTTATGTCCACCCATGCCAACCAAGCTGCAATTAGACATTCCTAAGTTTGAGGGCAAAGCAGGGGAATGTCCCCAAAACCACATAATGACATTCCATCTATGGTGCTCGTCAAACAGCAACATAGATGATTCCATCAGACTGGGGCTATTCCAACGTACCCTCACAGGTGTTGTGGCCAAATGGTACATTGAGCTACCACAAGCCAAGTACCCTGATTTCAACTCCCTAGCCTTCATGTTCCTACAGTATTTCCAACTCCCCATCAGATATGATGAGGTGGTGGAGATCCTGTTATCCTGCCATCAAAACACTGCCACTCATATAACTGACCATATCCATGTGTGGCGGCGACGCCGTAGCCTATGTAAAATACAACTTGACGATAGGATATTCTTGGATTAGTTCCTTAAGACCTTGCTCCCACTAATAGCAAAGGACATCGCATCCGAACATCCCCAATCTGAAGAAGAGGCCATAGTGAAAGCTCAATAGTTTGACCTCATCTATGCTCAGTCTAGATACCTGTATACCATCATCCCAAACGCTCCTCGCGCAGGCACCTCTTACCACAACGCACCGGCCATGCTGCAGATGGAATCATAGGATCGGTCTCCCAACATCCACAACACCAACCGACACCACCTGCAGTTCCATTACAACTAAGCAATACTTCTAGTATTGCTTACCAAAACCAAACTCTGGACTATGCCAGAATGATGTCCCAGTCCGAAGCAACAACTTCCTACATACAACTTGTGCCACTGCAGTAGGCTCAGGCCATGGCTTGGCCTACATAGTAGTATGTGGGGAAAATACCCACATTTGTGGCACCACCGCCCACCCAGATCTACTATGCACCGCCAGTGCAAGCAGTTCAAGCCCCCGCATCTGCTCCACCTGCTCCGTTGGGACAAGTGTTCGCACAACAAAACCGTCCCAACTAGTCTACCCCCAACAATCAACAAAGGCAAGCTAGAAATAATCGCCTCAAAACCAAGCCAATAACCAACCACATGGAGGCGGTCAACAACCAAACCCTCCCAACAATGCCTCAGCAAACGAACCCGCCCAAAACCCCCTACGACAGAATGCACCAAGATGCAACGCCCCGTTGCACACAAACCAACCCTGCACACTCTCTGATGTTTATGGGCACTACACATTCGAGTGTCCCCTCATGGGTAGCACTAAGCAGGCCATTCAAAATGAAGTTCAACAGGCTGACAACGCTGTAAATCAAGCCCAACCAAACCCAGCACCATAAGGACCTCCTCCTATGGTGCTTCAAAACCCACTACCAATCCAAGGATTGGTGGCAATCGCACCCCCTCCCCAACCCAATCCCAACACTCCAGGGGCACCTCCCATGGCTGAAACAAGTGTTCACCACCTACTAGCCATGATGATTGAAGAGGTCAACAAGCAAACCAGACAAAATCAGTACGGTACCACCACCGAACCTGCTAACACATCAGTGGCATCAACATCCAAAACAGTCAATCTACCTCTTCATTTTCCCCCAATCCCATGCCCCTTCCTACGTAGGATTGCCAATAACGCCATGGCTAGAGCTACAGTCAACTATAGCATTGTGGATGATTTGGCCCAAACACCAACCGCCATGTCCGCTCTTAAGGTACTTAAAATGTGCCCAATGCGGTGGAAATCCTTACTAGCCACCCTTGGGGTAGTAGACCCCTCCGACTCCAAGTTGATCACATTCGACACGGAGAACAAAGAACCACACATGCTGTCTACCGTCACCTTCCAAATCTCGGTGTCTATTCAGAACCTGGTTGTGCACCGGTGCATAGTAGATGAGGGGGCATCCATGTGCATTATGTCCACCCTGGTTTGGCAGAAACTCGGATCAACAATTTTGCAACCATCCTCCACAACTCTACGATCTTATGATGGACATCCCACTGAAGCCCAAGGAATCCTCCCCCATGTCCCCATCGCATTAGTCGGGAAGACAGTGCTGATCGACATAGAGGTCATCAACGCTCAACTGGAATATAACCTTCTCCTCGGAAGGAGTTATATGTATGCCATGAGAGTAGTCACATCAATTGTCTTCCATCTCATGATGTTCCCCCATGAATGGAATATTGTGACGGTTGATCATCTCACTTATCATGATCCGCAAGGGTTAACGGTACCCGCCAAAGTTATCCCAACCATCACCACTATTGAGCCACAAGGGATGCCTACACACACTAATGTCGTCCATGTAATCAACACTGTGGTTGACAACACACCAGCCTACCCATTGTTGAATGTGTGCCCTGGGTTGTTTGTCGATCCCACCATGATGGCTCCTTTCCCCTTGGTGTCACCACCACCGACACAAAATGAGAGTGCGGACTTGTGCATGGTCTCATCCAACACCATTGCACCCAAACAACAACCACAGCCGCAGCCCCAACCATGACCACAACATCATCCGCAGTCGCAACACCAACAGCAGCCACAACATCACCCGCAGTAGCAGCATTACATGCAGCTGTAACCACAACCGCATCCCCACATGCAACTAGCAGGGATTTATCTGGGCTCATTTCCAGTCCATACAATTCCCTTCCTCTTTCCCCCACCTAGTGTCATGAGCAAACCGGTAATGGCCACTTTAAGCTTACCCAACTTTACATTGGGAATTTTGGTGTGGTATCTCATGATGTTCCCCCATGAAGGGAATATTGTGACGGTTGATCAGCTCACTTATCATGATCTGCAAAGGTTAACGGCACCCGCCAAAGTTATCCCAACCATCACCACTATTGAGCCACAAGGGATGCCTACACACACTAATGTCGTCCATGTAATCAACACTGTGGTTGACAACACACCAGCCTACCCATTGTTGAATGTGTGCCATGGGTTGTTTGCCGATCCCACCATGACGGCTCCTTTCCCCTTGGTGTCACCACCACCGACACAAAATGAGAGTGCGGACTTGTCCATGGTCTCATCCAGCACCGCTGCACCCAAACAACAACCACAGCCACAGCCCCAACCACAACCACAACATCATCCGTAGCCGCAACACCAACAGCAGCCACAACATCACCCGCAGTAGCAGCATTACGCGCAACTGCAACCACAACCGCATCCCCACATGCAACTAGCAGGGATTTATCTAGGCTCATTTCCAGTCCATACAATTCCCTTCCTCTTTCCCCCTCCTGGTGTCATGAGCAAACCGGTAATGGCCACTTTAAGCTTACCCAACTTTACACTGGGAATTTTGGTGTGGCATCTCGATCCACCAGCTCAACCACCAATGCCCCAGGTTGTTTTAACCCCAGTGCAACCCATCCCGGTGGAGTATCACCCTCCACCCAGCCCGCAAAATCCAACCGTCGTACCGGCACCCGCACTGCCCCACCTAAAAAAGGCTAGGGGCAAGAATGCCAAAGCCAACGCAGAATCGTGACAAGTCCCACCTTGCGCCGTCTATGAGAAACAGGGCCATCCAACTCAGAGTTTCCCTGAAATCCCATTGATCTGTATGCATTTAGATGCTATGGATACAAACGAAAACACCCCCCTGGTTGAACTCCCAACCGCGCCGATAGTCAGAAACAAGGCATTGAGAACAAACCATGCTTGCACCCTCTGCGGTCTGTATGGAAATTATTCTCACCATTGCCAAGACTTGTCCGAGTATTGAATGGGTCTAGCCAACCTTCAACAGCATTCCCTTGAATATAAGATCACTCTGATCAAAGAATTCCATCCCCCACCTCCTTCTTCAGACACCATGTCCACTTACATGATGTCCAGTTCTATTGACCTGCTTATCTCCACCATCATCAACGGTCCATCAGGCCTATCTCTTTCATTGTTTCCCAAGCCACAACCAAAACCTTAGACGCAACCTCAACCTCAGTTACCAAGGAAAGAGTAGCGTTCATTCCCGATCAACATCATCCTTTACGTTTTTCTTTTCCATTTCCTTTTCCCTTTCCTTTTCCTACCATCCAAGATCATGAGTAAGTCTGTTTTGGAAACCTGCAATCTATAGTATTTCACACTGGGAGATCCTGTGTGGTACCTTGAACCACCTACCCTACCTCTAAGGCCCCAGGTTGTGTTAACTCATGTCCATCCAATTGAGATGATGTTGCACCTACCTCCAGGTCCATCAAAGACTCCTCTCATCTCCAAGACTGCCCCTCTTCCTCCAAAAGAGATTAGGGCCAAGGCCACAAAAACCACAACCAATACCATTTACATGATCTCTAGCACCAGTTTCCCTTCTATCTCGTCGGCCGTGGAAGATCTACCTGATCTATCCTGGCACCACTTACATGATGACGGAGAGATTTGTAAGAATCGGTTCTGCCCATTCCCTTTAAACCATAGTGTGGAATCGGTTCTGCCCATAAAATACCATATTTTGTCATCCCGCCTTGCCAATGACCTTCGTCTTGGCAAGGGGGCATACCTCTTCGCTGACTCAGATGGTCGACTCTTGAAGAAGCCGCGCAACGGGCTCCACCTCAAGAGAGTCTATGCCTAATATAACCACTATGAGTCCCTTATAGTGTAGTTTTTTATTTTTTCTTGTTTTTCAATGTTTTTTACCACAAGTCAGGGGCAGAACCATTAGCTGCTACTCCAAAGTCACTCGAAATCAATTCGAGACACCTCTCACATCTCCAGACTCAAACTTTTATCTCCTGATGAGACCATCGTGTCATGTTTAATAAATCAATTTTGAGACCATTTCCCACCAGTCACCTCGATTTACGAGCCATGACATGACGATGCAAGTGTCTACAGACCTGTAATTGTATCACACCTATCGACCACTACTCTTGCGACTTTTCAGGCCACCGCCTGTTAAGGAATGCTTTTTTTTTTTTGCTTTTTTGTATTTTAACACATAGTTGTCTCTCCCATCCACCGCACCTTACACGGACTTCTGGACCATTGTCCACAAAATGATTTATTTTTCTTGCATGTATTGGGCATATAAGTGCCCCAGACTTGCACTCACATCGCATGTAGTCAAGTTCGTCCACCACAACACACACACATGCTCTCCTCACCTCTGTCCAAAAGCCACCTCGATTTGCGTGCCTCTGCCGCACCGACTCGCGAGCCTCTGCCGAGATCTATCCCATGCATGTATTGGTATGTTTGAGAGCCTTCTGCTCCATCCATATTGCACGAATGACCTTTGGACCTCTGTCCACCGTCCCGACATGGGGCATCGCCTGTGCCACTGCAATTGGTTGACCACTATGGAGTTTTGTTTAAGCTCTTTTTTGACTCCTTAAAACAATGAAAAGATAGTTGAGCGTAGCTGCTTCCTTTCCTGCTCACTAAAGTATAGGAAACGGCATCTAAATCGTCTCATTTACCTCCTTTTGCGAACCATGTAGACCATCAATCGAAAAGCACCTCCTTGGCACATTCAAGCCAAGACCATTCCCCTCTGCATACTTTTATGCTTTCTCAGGTAGAGGGGCCGCACTTTATGAAAAATCTCACCATGGATTGTCGTTAAGCTCTTTTCCAGCCTTCTCATCAAGAAAAGACTGCCGAGCAAACTTGGTTTCGTTCATGCTTGTAAAAGTATCTGAATGACCGTCCAGTCAATATAGGTTTAACCTTTTCCGGCCTAATTGGACTACCAATAGTAAAGAAGTCTCTCATCCCCTACAGGATGGGAGAGCTCTCCTATGTATAATTTTATCCTTTTTCAGGCACAAGAGACTACCAATGAAAAATAGCCCCCACTGGAGTCTTCTTCATGCTTTCAGACTCTCTAAAATTGAAAGCACCATCGAGCATTTACCTTCTCAGGCTCGCCAAAAATCCATGAGATCGTACCATAACGATGTCCCTAGACACTACCCCACAGAAAATAGTTTGGTAGCATTCCCCCTTTGGGTCGCCTTTGTTCAAAGTACTCTGTAATGTGTCTTCCTTGGATCCCATCAATATCAAAAGCTTCTACCTCCTCCAAGTATTTCCCATTTGTAGTGACATTCTCGATATTACAGCTATGATCCCATTTCCATGAGTCAAGTTTCATTTACTGCCTGGTTCACCCTACCATCATACTCTAAACAAAGGAAGTTTGAGTCTACCACACTCCCCTTTCCCCTGTTCAATTCTTTCTCTCCCCCCCCCACCCCCATTCAGTGGGTCAGTCCGCAGATTGTCTCACACATTTCGATTATCTCCCTCGCGCTCTTGGTTAAGGAAACATCATTGCCTTGACTAGGGGTAGATCTCCCTTTGTCGACGACAACACATATATTCCATAGGATAGACCCAGATGTCCCTGTATCCTGGTTTCATTAACCTCATTAATGAGTTCCTTGGACCACTTAAGAGGAGTCCTTAGTGCCTCTTGAGATGGTTGTTTCTCACGTGCTCGACTCCAACTACATCATCGCACCATTGAGATTCATACAGGGTTTGGTCTGCACAGTACTTGGTCGAAGACCCCAGATGTCACCTAACTCTAGCACATTGATGAGTCTATTCGAGGGACCTAAACAGGTTATGTCCCTTGTGATTTCTAGGTTATGTTGGAGACAGTGTTCAGAAGCCCCAGTAGTGCTTCTATATAGATTTATGATTGATGTAGCATACTTGTACCACAGAGACTCTGACTCTCAATCAGCGAGTCCATACAGCTATGTACCGTTCCAGATCTAGCAGACCGTTAGTCATGAAGATATAGCATTCCATGAGAATTCCATGGGTCCAATGTACCAAATCAGTATTGTAGTCATCCTCACATTGAGGCAACCATTATTGTATCATCAGTTGTATATGATCAGCTCTTGTATTTTAGAGCATAGATCAAATTATTCTTTTGACATCGTCATGAGCATGGGGATGCCCGCCTCGTCCATATACATGTCACACATTATTTGTATCTCACCCATTGATGGGAACCATATTAATACAAAAACCAAAATCCACCATTCCCCAGCCCCGAAAGCACCACCTCACCGCAGCAAATCCTATGATGTACGTCGGCCATAAGATGAGCTCTTGCCCTCACACATCAGGGGGCAATCTTTTAACCCAAAAAATCCCTCACTAAGCTCTCCATGACCTAAACCACCCAAGGACACCACTTCAAGACCCTCCATTAGACCCCCACACCCTCAAAAATGATTAAGGATGAAGAAAAGGGCTTAAAAACCCCAAAAAGGAGCCTAAAATGCTCTCCTAGGAGCTAAAGCCCCCAAAAAGGGGCTAAAACCCTAAAAGGAGCAAAAATTAGGACGGAAGGGGCTAAAAGCCCAAAAAAGGGGTTAAATCCCTAACCAAGGGCTTAAAACTCTAAAACCTCAAAAAGGCTATAAAAGGAGGGCGGGGGGTCACTCTCAAAACACTTCTCCCTTGCATACTGTTATGCTACCCGTGGATGCCTTAAGACCCTTTGTCGCTCAAGCCACCCACACTCAATCTCTTCCATCTCCATTGAGCCATAGCCCCCCCATCCAAGAGAGAGGTGCTTCTTCAAGCCAGAGCATGGTGGCCCAATTCCACCCAAAGAGAAGGTATATCTTGTTATTTTCTATTTTTGTTTAATGATTTCTTTGCTTTCTAATCCATGGTTTATTTGCAAGTTTATTGCCTAACGTGTTTTGCATATTTCTAGTTTCTAACAGTTGTTTGCAGGTTATTGGAAGCGGAA
Source organism: Pseudotsuga menziesii (assembly GCA_001517045.1). Lineage (NCBI taxonomy): Eukaryota > Viridiplantae > Streptophyta > Pinopsida > Pinales > Pinaceae > Pseudotsuga > Pseudotsuga menziesii. The sequence goes on from LPNX010940595.1 coordinate 497,220, forward strand.
CCCTAACCCATTGTTTGCAGAGGGGTTCTCCATCTTTATTTTCATTACTCTTCTTTACATTCCATTTTTCCTTTCAGTCTTTCCACAAGTAGGAACCTACCCTTCTGTCCTATAGATAGAAGGAAGCCATTCATGCCCCTGTAGTAAGGAGAAATCCCTACCACAGGAACTTCATCCCACATTTGGGTGAAAAGATATATGATTGAAGAACATTATTGTTGGCAGAAAAATCCTCTATTATTTCATGATGATATAGATATTCATGGGTGTATTGATGAGACTACTTTGAGCCACTTGAATTCTTCATGTTTTCTTTGCTCCTTATTTGGTTCATATTTTGGTGGAGGTTCTTCATTCACTTATTGGATGAAAGAACACATGGATGATTATATTGATGTACATTGTATGTTTTTGGAGTAGAATTATGGTACTTGGGATCCTCTCATCTGTCAATGGGTCAGATCTAAAATAATACTTGATGCTTGTGTGTATGGGCCACATGATGATCTACTTACTTGGATGTACAAGTACTTTCATGATTCTTTGATGAGGTACCTTCTTGATGTACATCTGTATGATGTTTTTATGTACTTTAATTATATATATTTTGTACTGATGATGTTTGTAAGCGTGCAATACAAGCAATGGTATCCTAGCATTGCTTGGCCTCATCTCACTTGGAGTAGCAGTTCGATTAGTTGTTTGAGAAAGAAAACCAACCTCCAGTTGTTTGAGTTCATCTTTGCAGAGCAGTGTTCCAGTTTCCTATGTGGGAGAACTTTTGAGAGATAGATTCAATTTTCACATTCTTGGTGTTCATGGATTTTAATCATAGGCATTTCACACCATGCATGTATCAGGATCATATGGGACCCTCGGATCATTTTTGGTCTCATTCATTTCAATTTTGGGGGCAACAAGCAACATTGGAGATTTAGTCACCACTTGAGAAGATGATAGTAATTAGAGTAGTGCAGAAACAATCATGGTGGTTCCTCTCTGAAATTTTCTTGGAATATTAAGAAACTCAAAGTTTGGTAACTCAGTACCAACTTCAAAGAATTATACAAAAGCAAAAAGGGGTGAAAGTTCAGAAAAGGTTTCCAAAATATAGAGGTAAAGATTATTTGTGAAATTTGGTTTTATGGATTTGATTAATTATATTTGTTTTAGTGGTGATGTTACAGAATATATCAATTTGCACAATCTTGGTCTCTTTAATTTTGGGAACACAAAATTGCAGTACATTAGTGCCACTACTAAAATTTCTTCTAAAGAAAATTAATGAGCAGGACCATAACAAAGCACTTGGTGCAGAGGAAGGAGTAACAAATGAGGATGCCACTTGGGAATATGAAAAATATTGCAACATACAAACTTGAAATTTCTTTAAGAAAATCAATCTTGGGTGGGTAGGGTTTTTCATTACCCTAATTAAATAATTTCCAAATAAGACTATTTGCAAATAATGTTTCACCAACCTACTAGTTCCCTAGGTTGAGATGGAGACAAAAAATTTGTAATAAGGGGATATGGGACCCAAAAGGAATTTAGTTTACCATATCCACATTTAATTGGGTCACATAAATGATAAATACTAAGAAAATAAGGTTGCATGAGTTCATGAAGACACTTGGAAGCTTGTGGAGCCTAAGGGTGACTAGATTCCCTGCACAGTTGGCATGATATTCATCCAAATTCAAACAAATGGGTAATGTAATATTATTGGATGGTTATGTTGTGTAAAATATAATATAATGAGCCAATTAATTCTAATTTTTATAGGATGTTCACTCCCATAGAAGAGGAAGAGACTAGAAAACAAGGTGTGCCACTTGGAAGGAGATTCTATGCACTCTATGACAACAAATGATGGAAGATTCTATGACAAGTATGACAAATTCAGACCTGATTGCCTACGTATGACAAATTCATACCTGATTTATGAATGATGAAAAATATGACATGTCAGGGATAAAAATATCCCCCAAGAGGTCGAATTTCAGATTTAGAGGCAGCCATTCGAATTGTGGAAGGAATTGGAGCATGAACAGGAAGACAAGTGTCATGAGAGTTACTAAACCACTGAGATGAGTTGGAGGAAGATCATGAAAGGAAATTAGACCTTAGTAGGTCTCATGAAGTTAATAAAAGGATTTCATGATGAATGAGAATATATTTTTATCATTTGTTAACTGTTCTTTGGCATTTTGGAGAGTTGTTGCTTGTCCACTGCACGGTGAGTGTTCACTCTCCCTGCTTGTGAACCAATTTTGAGGGAGTTTGATTCCTTTCCAAGTTGTTTGATGGAGAGGCCATTCAGAACTCTCATGGGAGATTAATTAAGGATTTTTATTTTCATTTTGAATTTCCTATATTCCAATTCTCATATATCTCCCCCTTCTCTCATTCCTTCTTCTCCATTTCCCAACACTCACATTTGACGGTGCACTTGTTGGAGTGATTCTTGTGCCTTGCTGAGGATGGTTGATGCCCAAGATTTTATTTATGATATATGGCTATGTAATATCATCTCAATGTTCTATGTAATTCAAAATATCATAAATACATGTATGAAAGGCTCTCATTCCCCATGCTCTTGAATAACTAGTTTTCATGGATTTGGCTTCAATATTGAAGTAGCTTTATATCAAATTTGTATGAGGACATTTATATGAGTTTTATGGTGATGGATAATAAATATATGATGCATTTATTTGTAATATAATTTTCACATGCTATTTAAGTCGAAATATCATAGATACATGTATGAAAATCTTCCATACTCATGGCCTTGTATCGCTAGTCTTCATGGATTTGGATTCAATCTTGAAGTAGTTTTATACCAGGTTTGCATGAGGGATATTGTATCAGTTGGATGATGTTGGGAAAGCCATATATGATGCATTACTCTATAATTTAATTTCTATACACTATGTGGGTCTAAATCCAATAAAATCATGTGTGAAAATCTTGCATTCCCATGCCATTCAATCACTAGTTTCCATGACTTTGGCTTCCACCTTGGAGGAGTATTGTATCAGATTTGTGGGAGGGTTTTCTTTTGAGTTTTATGCTGTTGTGGAAGCCATTTTTATTCCATATATTACCACCATGTTTCATATTATTCTCAGAACTATATAGTTTACCTTTCATATGTCAAACTCTAGGTAGTAATGCAAATTTCCCTTAGGAAATTTCTATGAAAGTGTTGCAGCTGCAACCGTTCTCCCCAAATTTCTTAAATTTTGGGCCCCTCCTCATGATTTTGAATTGTTTTAATCGTTGGGTCCTTTGAGTTTTTGTTCGTGTTTTAATTTTAGATGATTGTAAAAGCTTAACTCTCACCCAAGGTTCGAATTTTGATTGCGTTTGGAATTTATGGTCAGTCGCAGATTCTAAGTTTGTTTTCGCTTGTTGATCGAACCAAGTGTTCTTTATTGTGGGTCGTCGTTGCAGAGGTATAACAGGTTTCTGTCCGTTGTTGAGTTTGAGAAGCTGTCCAAAACACTTAAATCATTTTATACATCAGGCGTCGAAAATATGTTTGATCGGAGGCCATTACCTTTTCGCTTCCGTCGTTGCGGCTCTCAAAGCAACTCAGCGCCCGAAGTCCAAAATACTCTGCCAGCCAATGCGTCAGTCTTTAGTCGCTTGCCTGTAACTTTTATTCTTCCGCCGTTGCGGCTGGGAAATCCATTTGGCTTCTGATGTAATGTCTTCCGACTTCCGATTGAGCTTTTCCCGCCCACATTTTGGATGTCTCTAGCTCTTGTCTCTTCAGACATTGCGGCTGGGAAAGCAGTTTAGCCCTCGATGTTAATATCTTCCGATTGCCGACTTTAAATTTTCCCACCTGCGGATTGGTCTACCCTTCCGATGTTGGTATTTTAAGCGGCCGATGAGTTTCCCATTTGCCGCCATTGGTATTGTTGTCGAGCCTGGAGGTGGTCGAGGTAGTGGTGTCGGCGTTTGATAAAATTCTAATAATGGTAGTACGCCTAGAAATTTCCTTGTGGAATAGTCGTTTCAATTGGTAGAATTTGCTGCTTTGTTTTATAATGCGGTCCCAATGAATGATGCTTGTCGATTGATTGTAGGTGGGTTCGGGAGATCAGTCAAACTACCGCGGCGTGGAGGAAGACGGGCCTTTTGGTAGAGGCAGGGCCGAAACTAGCAGGATCATAAGAAGGACAAACGAAGGAAAAGACAAAATGAATGGTGATAGAGGAGTAGCTCTGAAAGGTCCGGCAGTTACTCAGCCAATCATGAGTATGCGTAGAAATGATAAAGGGATATGAAGCGTTGGGGAACTGAAAGCCCAGACGTTTGGGGGGCAACCCAAGCGGTCTGCAGTTGTAGTTTAAATATTTGAAAGTAGAACTTAGACAAGGACTTTTTCCCTGGAAAAACTTGTAAACCATTTGCTTGTAAGAGGAACTATTTCATTTTACAATCAGAAACTACAACTTTTTCCTGCTGGAGAAAGCAAAATGTGGAATGTATCAATGTGATTAAGTGAACAATGTTGAAGGGGAACTATTTCGTTTTCAGCTGTGTTTCATTAACTGTGAGAGTGTTTAACTTCCTGAACCTATGTTCTTGTTGAATGCTTTTCAGTATATTTTGTGATGTTTTTCCACTGTGAGTAATGAATGTTGTTCATAAAACAATTGGCTAACTGGTTGTTCAAAAATCTACAATTGTTCATGTGTCTTGAAAGAAGTGTCAGATATCTCTAACTTTTCATTATGCATGTACAAAATATATTACTCACCAATGAATGATAATCCTACTCCCTAGGGATACTTTAGGTAGTTAGTTTTAATTTCTTATTGTATGTGATTTAGATGCTTGTGGATGCCAAGACGAGAGGTAAGAACCTGCGCATCACGTTGTGACTGCTCCTTGCATCTTATCGCCCTGCATGGTTAATTAGGCACTTGCATATCATACATTAAGTCAAAAATACAAAAATACACGGTGGACCAGGCCGCAACCGGTAAACCCTTTGTTTTGTTACTTGACCTACGGTAGCCGGACCGCAAACCGGACGGATTCCCCATACCAAATAGTCACGGGCTAGTTGGGAACGTTGACTGGGGAGAATCCCTTACTGTTGTTTCCTGCGAATTTTTGGGCCTCAACAATTTTGGTGCTAGAAGGAGGGCCACCAATGCATGGCTGGCCGAGGAAACCCATTTTCCCGAAATTATTCCACCGGTAAAAGTTCTGAAAGCAGTGGGCTTCATAATCCAATTCCGAAAGGAAGAAATAGAGAACATCTGTATGATGTTGGCAATGAAGTTGTTAATGATCTGAGAAGACACACCAGGGAATATGTAAAGAAGATTGGAGGATTACCAATCATCCCTGAATTTCCTAGAAGAGAGTATAAAAAGAAAGATCACCCTTTAACGGAAGACTCAGTGCTGGTTGAAGATTGGGAAGAACTTGTAGAAACAGCCTTACAGGAAGTTGTGCTACCTTTGAATCAAGAAGGCCCAGAAACCCCGCACAAATCTCCTGCTCATACTCCAGTTGGCTCACCTCCTCACTCTCCACCTAGACTCATGGCAGGAGTAAATGCTAATCCACCACCTAACCCACCTAATCCACCACCTGCATGGAGAGCCAGATCACCATTAAACCTGACACCTCCATTACACGACCTACCTCAAGCCTTTGACAAGATGTTGCCCAAGTTCAACCCAAATGAGAAAATGCTAGTAGATGATCACCTATAAAGTTTTTACTTGGCAATTGAAGGATTAAGGGCCGGGGAGTATGAAAATGTAGTTTGCAGACTATTCCCGCATACCTTTAAAGGAGCTGCAGTATCATGGTACTTTGGGTTTCCTGCTAACTCTATCCCTGATTGGGATACCCTTGGAAGAATTTTCAGAAGTAAGTATGCAACTCAAAAAACTCATGCAGCCCTCATGAAAGGGCTATGCGCCTTGAAGAAAGAAAGAAAGGAAAAAGTGCACAGTTTCACACAAAGGTTTGCAGCCTATCTCAAGAATTTTTCTGAAACGGATAAACCTTCAGACAAAGTTTTGATTGAATATTGTACTTCATCTTTAGGCCCTGATTTGGCCATGTTTTCCAAAGGTAGGGCCAAGCCTACCTTGACGGAAACCTATGAAGAAGTAGAAGTAGTGGAAGTTGAAAGAGAGAGCATTGAAGACTATCCAGAACAGTCAGGAGAAAAAGGTGCAGGAAGAAAAGCCTTATTGTTTACTAAGCCTAAGGAAGAAAAGTCACCAAATTTGGAAAATATGGCCAAAATGATGCAGAAGCTTTCCAACAAAATCATAGATTTGGAGAAAGAGAAGGAAACACAAAAGTTTTATAGGCCCTACTATAAGAAAAGGGAGGATAACAATTAGTCTCAACCTCCTCCTCACAATACTGCATCTATGAATTTAACAGAAGTAGGAATGGAAAATTTTTGCACTTTCCACCAATAGCCACACTCTAAACAGAATTGTCCTCAATGGATAAATTCGATGACGTTGGTCATGAATCAGCTGTTGGATTCTATATTAATAGAAGATGGAGATGAAGAGAGAAAAGAAAGCACTACTGCAACGAAGGAACAAGAAGAGGAAACCATGGTTTTGTGGAATTATGTTTCATTGTTTGATGCAGAAGAAGAAAAGAGTCAGGGCTACAAGGACATCATGGAAACCAACGTGGCAACAAGGAGCCAAGGGCTAATTAAAGAAAACAGTCTCATTCTACCAAAGATCAAAAGGCTGCAAAGAAATGTAAAGAAATGTCAAAATAAATCCTTAGCTGATAAGATTCTAGAATTCACTATTACCAGCCAAGATCCAAAGCAGAATGATATGTTGGCTAGGCCAAATGAAGGAAAGATGAATGTTGATAAACCTCATCCCATTGATCAGCCAATGGATTATGACATCGTGGAGGATTTAAAGAAGGTAAAAGCAAATGTTCCACTATTTGAAATGTGTAAAGTGCCGCAGCAAAAAGAAAGACTATTGAAAGCACTTGAAGCATCGAATGAGAAGCTGCCCACTGACAATCAACCTTAGGAAGAAGAAGAAATTGGAGAAACCAGTGTTGGAGGTAAGTCTAAAAGCAAACATCCACCTTTCCTCCTCACGTTTGAAATTTTCAATCATAATGTACATAATTTCTTGGTAGACTCAGGGGTGTCGGTTAATGTTATGCCCATATCAGTCTATAAAAAGATCAATGGGAAGCCTAAGCCATCCACGTGGAGGGTGGTCCAATTGGACAGAATGGATGTGAAGGTAATTGGTGAGATGGAAGATGTCCTAGTCCGTCTGGCATCTAATGACAAAGTATGCCAAGTTATTAACATCGTGGTTCTTGATATACCAGACGCTTACGGTCTTGTCCTGAGCAGAGATTGGTCGGCCAAATTAAATGGATATTTCGCCTCAGATTGGTCGCATCTGTGGTTGCCATACAAAGGGAGTTTGAACCATATTAAGATTCTAAGAGAATCTCACATGAAGTACAATGTTACTCAACTGGAGGAGAAGAATGTACCAGTGGAGTCTGTATTGGGAAACTATTTTATTGAGTTGGAACCAGGAAATTACCAAGCAAAAGAAGCCAGCAACGCATCTGACACCCAGCCTGATCTCCTTCGATTCTCACAGGCTGATGAGATTGACTGTAAAATAGTAGACTTAGCAGTAGGAATAGATTCACATTCAGTAGTTAGTGATTTTTGGACTTTGTTTTTTGATGGCTCTAAGACATTAGAGGGGTCAGGGGCTGACTGTGTCCTGATCGACCCCCAGAAGAATAAGCATTTTCTTTCATGTAGATTAGAGTTTGAGTGTACTAATAATACAGCTGAGTACAAAGCGCTGGTGCAGGGCTTAAGGAAAGCGATCGAATTAAAGGTAAGTAATCTAAAAAAATTTGGGGATTCTGAAATTATTGTGAAACAAATCCGAAATCAAATACATTGTGTTTCCCCTCACTTGAAAGCTTACCAAAATGAGGCATGGGATCTGCTTAAATGTTTTAATGCATTCAATATTAATTCAATTCCAAGCCTAAAAAATACAGCGACAGACTTGTTGGCCACATCAGCCGCTAGGTTGGTACCCACTAATAATCGATGCTCTGTTGAATTACTTTTCAGGCCCTCTGCACCTGATATGATTACGAACCTACAAGTGTTCAATGATGACCAGCAAATTATAGAATGTTTAACAAATGACGAGGTGTTTAAAGGAGAAATCATGGACGATGAAGAACATCAGGCTGAACTAAAGTACGATAATTTCATTCCTAAAGGAGTCAGAATGTTAGAAAAAATGTTTGATTTAAATGAAAAGTTCAGAAGACCAGCCAACGTGAAGACCCACAGCTCATCTCTACAGTTTGAGCTGATAAATTTAGGGACTAAAACAAATCCTAAATTTGTGAATCTCGGCAAATGTTGTTCACCAACAGAAAGAGACAAGTTCGTCAGTCTGTTTAAACAATATAAAGATGTTTTCGCATGGACATACAAAAATTTGAAAACATACGACACCAGCATCATCAAGCATGTCGTCCCCATTAAAGCAGGCGTCAAGCCATATCAGCAATCGTTAAGAAAAATGCATCCAAGATTGGAACCGCTGATTCAGAGTGAAGTGAAGAAATTATTGGATGCTAGAATCTTTTTCAAGGTCAGACACTCTGAGTGGGTATCAAATCTAGTACCAGTAAGGAAAAAGTCTGGAGAAATCAGACTCTGTGTGGATTTCAGGAACCTAAACCATGCATCAGACAAAGATAACTATCATGTTCCACCCATGGAGCAACTGCTATAAATGGTTTCAGGTTCTGAACTGTTTTCGTTATTAGACGGTTTCTCTGGCTACAATCAAGTATTAGTAGCCAAAGAAGACAGATTGAAGACCACGTTCAGGACCAAATGGGGAACCTTTGCCTATAGGAGAATGCCCTTTGGGCTTATAAATGCTGGAGAAACATTTCAGAGAACTATGGACATAGATTTCTGCAGATTGATTGGCCAAAGTGCTATAGTATACCTTGACAATATTACAATATTCTCGAAGATAAGAGAAGAGCAGTCATTTCACTTAAGGCAAATTATCGAACACTATCGGAAATATGGCATCTCACTCAATCCTAAGAAGTGTGTGTTCACTGTCACGGAGGGCAAGTTGCTGGGTCACATAGTTTCGAAGAAAGGAATCTCTGTAGATCCAGAAAGAATTAAGGCTATTGAACAAATCCCCTTGCCCCATAATAAAAACGGGATGTAATCATTTATGGGAACGATAAACTTTGTGCGAAGATTTGTGCCTGATTTTGCTCAGATTGTCAAGCCGTTGCAGCAGATGGTAAAGCAAAATGCACTATTCAAGTGGACTGAAAATGAGAACAGCACATTCAGCAAAATCAAAACTGTTGTTGCACACACACCATCCCTAAAAGTCCCAGATTTTGATAAAGACTTTATTCTGTATACCTTTGCATCCGATGATTCACTGGCAGCGGTGCTCACCCAAAAGGAAGATGGGGGGGATGAATTCCCAATATCTTTCATGAGCACTGGTCTGCAAGGGGTTGAATTAAACTACCCAGCCATTGATAAGCAAGCCTATGTAGTATTTAAGGCAGTGAAGCAATTCAGGCCTTATATATTAAAAAATCGAACCAAGGTGATCGTCCCCTACCCAGCTGTAAGATCCCTTCTCATACAGAAAGAGTTAGGAGAAAGAAGGGGCAACTGGGTAATAGCTCTTCAAGAGTATGACCTTGAATTCAATCCAGCCTCTATAGTTAAAGGACAAGGGTTGTGCAAACTGATGACAGAAAATGGGAGCAATGAAGAACACGCCTGGGAAGATAAAGCCAAATTACATTTAATGGATGTATGTCCTTTGTTTACTGCTCCCGAGTCTTGGTACAGAGACCTCGTGCATTACCTACAGATAGGGTTGTTTCCAGAACATTGGAATTCTAAGAAAAGATGAGCGCTGCATCTCAAATCAGCATCCTATCAAATTGTTGAAGGTATATTATTCAGGAAAAATTATGACGGAGTTCTCCTGAGGTGCTTAGAAAAAGAAGATGTGAACAAAGTAATGACAGATTTGCATGACGGGCCTGCTGGGGGACATTATTCAGGAGATACTACAGCTCACAAAATCCTTAGAGCCGGTTACTATTGGCCTACGCTCTTCAAAGATGCACACGTACATGTCAGGAAGTGTGATATTTGCCAAAGGTGTAGTGGGAGGCAACCTAAAGCAGCAGCACCGCTAAAGCCTGTGATGATCACGGAGCCATTCGAACAATGGGGGTTGGATATTATTGGAGAAATAAAACCGAATTCCTCTCTGCAACACAAGTACATTCTGACGGCGACCGATTATTTCACTCGCTGGGTCGAAGCTATCCCACTACTCAAGATAAATGAAGATGAAGTCATCAGCTTCCTACAAGATCATATCATGACCAGGTTTGGAGTTCCAGTTTCGTTAGTATTTGATAATGCTAAGTAATTTTCATCAATTAAATTGACTACATTTGCTCATGATAAAGGGATAAAATTGCATTATTCTGCTAATTATTATCCACAAGGAACTGGCCTGGCTGAATCCTTTAACAAAAATCTGATTAGAATTTTAAAGAAGACTGTAATAGAAAACCAGAGGATTTGGCATGCAGCGCTACCAAACGCCCTTTGGGCCGATAGAGTCATCCCCAAGTCTGCGATAGGAGTGTCACCGTATACCCTTGTGTATGGTAAAGAAGCTATTCTTCCCCCCAATATCATGTTTCCCTCTTCCATAATAGCTCAAGAGTCTAGAGGGTCGGATGATGAAGTTTTGCAAATAAGGATATATAATCTCCTGAAAGCAGAAGAGGCTAGATCTAAAGCCAGAGAGCGCTTTGAGCAACAGCAGGGGGTAATAAAGAGATGGTTCGACAAGCATAAGGCTGGAACAAAATACTTTGAGGTAGGTGATTTGGTTCTCAAATGGGATCACCCCCATGATGAGAAAGGAAAGCATACTAAATTCCAGCAATTGTGGGTAGCTGGCCCTTATCAGATAGCGGCAAAGCTTGGCCCTTCTACTTATAAGTTGCAAGATCTGCAAGGATGGGAAGAGAACTTACCAGTAAATGGTTTGGTTCTCAAGCTGTATTTTTCCTGAGTTTGTTTGAATTATTCTGTCTTGTATATAAATAATCTGTTTGGCTGTCTTTTGAGTCATGTTTTCCAGTTTGCTTTAGTTTGAGATTTCTTGGTTTCAATAAAGGGGACGAACCTGCGGTTGCATGGGGAACATTGAAATTTTTGGAATGATAAACATTTTAGTGATCAGACTGTGGGTTGTTGTTTGTATAAAAGAATTTCTTCTAGTTTAGTCATTTTCTCGAATAATTCTGTGTGCATTGAAGTCCTGCTTAATCCCTGTGAAATAAACCGGATTCGAAGAGTCTCGAATACTATGTTGAGGCTCCATCCACGTCACACTTAAAATGTTCTAAGGAGCGACAGTAGAGGACCCATGGAAAGGAGCAAGGTGAATAGTATATTAAATATAAATGATCCCATGCCAAGAAACGAACGCCAAAAGGAAAATAAAGAGTCAAAAACTCCTATGAAAGCATCATACATCTAAGCAGGTGCTGAATCATAAGTACTAAATTGCCGAAAGATCCTCTTCGTCTGTGAGCTGAAACATGAAGCACACCACTCACACAAATGGACACTATGGGATAGAGGATCCTGAAATAAAATTTAGTAAGAAAGGCATGCAGGAGGACTCATATGAAAAGAGACAAAAGTCCAAAAGCACAAAAGATGCTAAAGTGGCATGGGAATGAGGAACAAACGAGTATTTATGTTTACCATATGCTACAATCCTGTGGTTTCCAAGCTATCAGCTACCTGAAAACAAAAGTAATAATGAAACTCATCCTCTGGCCTCAACAGAGTCTTCTAGACTTGAAAATCTTGGTTTCCACTCTCCCAAATTGGACTATCATCAATGATTAAAGGTACACACTTCAGTCATTTGAGAAATCCAGATAACTGGAAGAATTTAATAGATGCATTTCTTGTTAAACAGTCTGTCGCTCAAATATTAATCACCTAGAGATCTAGGTTCACCAGGTAATCACCAATTGTTGCAGCTGCAACCGTTCTCCCCAAATTTCTTAAATTTTGGGCCCCTCCTCATGATTTTGCATTGTTTTAATCGTTGGATCCTTTGAGTTTTTGGTTGTGTTTTAATTTTAGATGATTGTAAAAGATTAACTCTCGCCCAAGGTTCGAATTTTGATTGTGTTTGGAATTTATGGTGAGTCACAGATTCTAAGTTTGTTTTCGCTTATTGATCGAACCAAGTGTTCTTTATTGTGGGTCGTCGTTGCGGAGGTATAACAGGTTTCTGTCCGTTGTTGAGTTTGAGAAGCTGTCCAAAACACTTAAATCATTTTATACATCGGGAATCGAAAATATGTTTGATCGGAGGCCTTTACCTTTTCACTTCCGCTGTTGCAGCTCTCAAAGCAACTCAGCGCCCGAAGTCCAAAACGCTCCGCTAGCCGATGCATCAGTCTTTAGTCGCTTGCCTGTAACTTTTCTTCTTCTGCTGTTGCGGCTGGGAAAGCCATTTGGATTCCGAAGTAATGTCTTCCGACTTCCAATTGAGCTTTTCCCGCCCGCGTTTCGGATGTCTCTAGCTCTTGTCTCTTCTGCCGTTGTGGCTGGGAAAGCCGTTTAGCCCCCGATGTTAATATCTTCCGATTGCCGACTTTAAATTTTCCCGCCTGCGGATTGGTATACCCTTCCGATGTTGGTATTCTAAGCCGTCGATGAGTTTCCCATTTGTCGTCGTTGGTATTGTTGTCGAGCCTGGAGGTGGTCGAGGTAGTGGTGTCGGCGTTTGATAAAATTCTAATAATGGTAGTACGCCTGGCCATTTCCTTGTGGAATAGTCGTTTCAATTGGTAGAATTTGTTGCTTTGTTTTATAACGCAGTCCCAATGAATGATGCTTTTCGATTGATTGCAGGTGGGTTCGGGAGATCGGTCAAACTACCGTGGTGTGGAGGAAGACGGACATTTTGGTAGAGGCAGGGCCGAAACTAGCAGGATCATAAGAAGGAGAAACGGAGGAAAAGACAAAATCAATGGTGACAGAGGAGCAGCTCTGAAAGGTCCAGCAGTTACTCAGCCAATCATGAGTATGTGTAGAAAAGATAAAGGGATATGAAGCGTTGGGGAACTGAAAGGCCAGACGTTTGGGGGGAAACCCAAGCAATCTGCAGTTGTATTTTAAATATTTGAAAGTAGAACTTAGACAAGGAATTTTTCCCTGGAAAAACTTGTAAACCATTTGCTTGTAAGAGGAACTATTTCGTTTTACAATCAGAAACTGCAACTTTTGCCTGCTAGAGAAAGCGAAATGTGGAATGTATCAATGTGATTAAGTGAACAATGTTGAAGGGGAACTATTTCGTTTTCAGCTATGTTTCATTAACTGTGAGAGTGTTTAACTTCTTGAACCTATGTTCTTGTTGAATGCTTTTCAGTATATTTTGTGATGTTTTTCCACTGTGAGTAATGAATGTTGTTCATAAAACAATTGGCTAACTGGTTGTTCAAAAATCTGCAATTGTTCATGTGTCTTGAAAGAAGTGTCAGCTATCTGTAACTTTTCATTATGCATGTACAAAATATATTACTCACCAATGAATGATAATCCTACTCCCTAGGGATAGTTTAGGTAGTTAGTTTTAATTTCTTATTGTATGTGATTTAGATGCTTGTGGATGCTAAGACGAGAGGTAAGAACCTGCGCATCACGTTGTGACTTCTCCTTGCATCTTATCGCTCTGCATGGTTAATTAGGCACTTGCATATCATACATTAAGTCAAAAATACAAAAATACACAGTGGACCAGGCCGCAACCGGTAAACCCTTTGTTTTGTTACTTGACCTACGGTAGTCGGACCGCAAACCAGATGGATTCCCCATACCAAACAGTCACGAGCTAGTTGGGAACGTTGACTGGGGAGAATCCCTTACTGTTGTTGCCTGCAAATTTTTGGGCCTCAACAGAAAGTTACCCTACAAATGTTGCAGACCATAATAAATTTCCAGAACTTAATAAACATGATTAAGGACAGTAATTTATGTTTGATACTCATTCCCATATTTTTTTATTAAATTTGGTATGGTCGTACTTTATTTGGAGAGCTAGTTTGGCCATCACCCTTGGGGGGATTTGAACACAATTTCCTAGTAATTTTGGTGTTTTTGTCATTAGCCCCAAACAAGTTTGTAGAGGTCCAAAGTATGACACAATGTTGGGCTTAGGGTAGAACCAGGTTCTTATACTTTTATCTTCGCACCAACAAAGAGACCCACAGTGTTGGCCCTTTCGGTGACAACCTACGAACAGGTTGCAGTCTCACCTGAAACAGCTATGGGGTGCCACAGAATCAGGTTTCTTCAGGAAAAAGAGGGATATTACTGTACCTTTAGCCTTAACAAAGAATATTTATATGATACAGAGCTTCGACATTCACTTAAATAGCTTCACAGTTTAGATAAAAAGACAGTTACTTGCTTAACCCTTAACTGGGAATTCACAACAAAGTTAATACTTAACATATTATCTTACTTTATCATTCATCTACTTATCAAATGCATAAAAAACAACAGGAACAAAATAACAAGAACCACCACAACATAAGATATACGTGGTTCACCCCTAGTGTAGGGGCTACATCCACAGAACTGCGTTTATATTCAACTCTTTACAAACACACAGTTCTGATCTGCACACTCAGCTGCAGATCTTCTCAACAACCCAAAACTATGCACTTAGTTGCAGATCCTTTCTTCCAAAACCCTCTGTGCACTCAGCTGCAGAGGTTGTCCATGCACTCAGCTGGGAATTAACCTTCCAAAACCCTCTGCGCACTCAGCTGCAGAGGTTGTCCACACACTCAGCTGGGACTTAACCTTAAGCCCAAAAATAGGCCTTAGCTTCTTCGCATCAAATTATCATCATACAAAAACCTTCGAAATAGCTCTTTGCTCCTTTACATAAGTGCCTATTTATACAAGTGCACTATTACAATACCATGAGTTTAAACCATGGGCTTAAAAACCATGGGTTATTGAGGGGCTTCGACCCAACCCCGAAACCCCTAAGACTATTTTGGACCGCAACTCCGCTTACAAGCTTCGCACCAAAACCACGGAGTTGCCAAAATTAAGAACCTTCAAGGTCCATGCCCCAACAGGCCCCTAAGACTCACCAGTGTCCCGTCCCGGGGCACTCTGCTGCTTTTCTGGTGGAAGAATCTTGTTGGCGAAGATAGTAAATTGCTTGTTGAGGCTGCGCATGATATCTTCGGCTGCTTGCTCCTTCTCCACTATCTCCTGCAACGTTGTTGAATATGCTTCGTTGGCCTTTTCCTGTGCGAATGCATCATACTCCTTTAAGACTTTGATCTGGTTGTCCGCAGCAGTGCTCAACTCCAAGGCCTCGTTAATGAGAGGCTGCATAGAGCTCACTAATAGTGTCTCTTTTCTTCTACAAGACTTAATTTCTTACTGGTGCTCATTGCTATGCCTTACCTTAAGCGTCTTCTGCATAGGAGGCAATGTCTTAATTTCTGCCTTTACTGCATCCAGCTCTGTCTGTCACTGCTTGATAGTTTCTTGTAGCTTTTCGACTTTTGGGTTGTCCTGCAAGTTTGCCCAAGCCTCGACACTTTTGTCCAGCAACTTTGATGCACTGCTCACAAGATATGAGATCTTTGTTGCTGAGGCCTGAATATCTCTGCGACATTGTTCCCTGACCTCTGGTGGACTCTCAGGAATGATGTGAAGTTGAAGTTCTGTAATCTGAGCCTCATGTTCTACTTTCATCTTCTCTATTAGGATTCGAGACTATTGTGCATAGTCTTTCAGCTTGATGATTCTCTACTCTAGTTCTTCTTCAGCCTACATGTCGAAATGAGGGAAACTTTGACACGCCTCATCCAATACTCACGCCAGTGCATCCTGCTTGCTTTATGCTTCCCTCTTCTTCTGCTCAGCTTCTTCCAACTGCGCTATGAGGCTCTCACTCTACTTCATGGAATTCTCTAACTGCATGTGTGAGTAGTTTTCGTGTTCTCATATCTCGTTCATGATTGCCAATTGACAAAGATGCAGCTTCGGCATAGAAAACTTGGCGTAGTCTATCTCAACTGTCATACTCATCTGCGATCGAGAGGCTGCATCAGTTATTATAAGGGCTGCACTTGGTACTTTCCCTCTGTTGTTTTTGGTTGGCCATTTCCTTTTATCTGGTTGCGCACCTACTAGGGCACTACTTGTTGCAACGCCAGTCGTTGATCTTTCTGCTAACTCCTTCAGTTTTGTAATTCGTTGCGCTACGACATTGAGCGCATCAAGGTGTGTAGCTGCAAATTCTTCCCACTTGCTGGATAATACTTCTATGGACTTCGTCAGAGCTTGATCAAGCTCTTCAATCATCAAAGTGGGCTCTTTGATGATATTCTTACTCTTCGACGCCTTAGATTGATTTCTAGGTGAAGGCTTCGTAACTTCCTCCGCTTTGGGCTCTTTGATGATATTCTTACTCTTCGACGCCTTAGATTGCTTTCTAGGTGAAGGCTTCGTAACTTCCTCCGCTTCTGGAGACTTGCGCTTATCTGGGCGATTAGGGTGAGAAATTGTCTTGACTGATTATTCTTCTTCTTCATCAGCTCTGTCATCTCCACTCTACTGTGACTCATCTTGTTCTTCGCTCTCTTCTGGTGGGTCACTCTATGGCGCCTGACTAGGACCTGCGCCCACATCTTTCACTGGGGGAACTGGTATGTTGGGCCTTGTTCTTGCGTCCTTCATCCATTCAGCCGAACACTGCTTAACTACTGCAAGGATGTCTTCCTACATCACCACGTATGGCAACTTCCAGCATGCATGCTTGTTATCTGCGTGAGCCTGGATGAAGACATTTTGCATGTCAGCCTTGAAGTTGGCCACTTCGGCATATTGAGAGAATAGCTCATCACTGAGCCGCGATGTTTTCAGGATCCCATATGAAATAATCATCGCTTAAAAGGTGAACATGTAGTTCATCATCTGCTGCAAGGCCTTATCCTACGAGACTCAAAGAGATGCATACCTTGCTGTGCCAAAAATCTCTAGAGGCACATCAACAAACTGTGCCTCGGTAGGCTCTCTCCATCCTACAAGTGCAATAAGCACTAATAACCATGAGTAATGAAAGGGTCTACCTTTCTCCTGCGCATCGCAGACATCTTCGAGGAATTCCCTAGCAATGTACTCTACCCATTTGTAACTGTATCCTTCGGCACAGTTCGCAGCAATACTGACAATCGGGGTAGGTACTTCATTCGGTCTGCACTTCTGCATTAATTTGCATGCTTGGAGCTTTGTGGCGAAGCGAATGTTTTGGTGCAAAATTGTCGAGGTTTGATACCCTCGCTTTCCTTTCATCAGGCTGAAGTGGTCCTTCATGTGCTACGCCATCTTTGTATCCTTGTGTTTTTCGACAAACTCAATCCCAGGATCAGGCCCTTCCTTCGGCAAGCCTGTAATCCTATGAATCAGTTCTCCATCAATAGCTATTTTCTAGCTTCATATCCATAGGTGCCCATCATGCACCAATGCCAATAGCTGCTTGACCAACACAGTAACCTGTGTGCTGCGACTGGAGTGGGGGACATTTAGCATCTTCAACAAGCCAGCTTGCTCCAAGCTAGAAGCCCACTGTTTCACTTCCAGTAGTGTCATACTGGTCTCCAGATAATGGACAGAGTGCAAGTATTTCCTAGGTGCGAACTACGAAAATTTCCCACGATCATTCATATCATGGTCTACGTACTTGAGCCGGTCTATTTTTCCTGTCATCGTTCCGACCAACTGCACGCCCTGTGGCAGCGAAGGGGTGCGTAACATGAACTTGGTTGTCCACCGAGGTGGCTGAAATCCTGGTCGAACAGGTGGAAGATATGGTGGACGCTACGGTGCAACGTTCTCATCCTCACCGAAGTCTTCGAATTCTCCAGGAGGATTCATCATGGGATCCTTTGGTGTCTTTCCTAATGGCTTGTGTCTTTCTTCGTTCCGCTTAGAGTGAAATTCTGCCTTAAATTTCTTTTTGGTTGATCGTGTCTGCATTGGCTGATTCAGTGCTGGGGGAGTCTCTTCGTAAGGTGCAGATGCAGGTGGATTGCTCATAAGTTTCTGCAGACCCCTCTATCTAAATTCTCTCAACAATTCCTGAACTTCGCTATCAACTGACATGGACTCAACTCAAGAAAATGCGTAGTGCAAAATTTGTAGGCCTGGGTGTCTTCTTATAGAATCCAACGACCAAATCTTCCATAACTGGGCATTAAAGACACCAAATCTGACAGATCTGCTGTAGATCTTGTCCAAACGGCACTAGATTTCCTCAAAATCTCATCATTACAGGCAGTTAATGCAGCTAACGTACCGGCGCCGCCAAATCTAATTTTTTCCAATAGTCGTATTTTAAGCTTCGACACACCTCTCATCTTCGACATGACCACTAATTTCAGCTTCGCCACAATAAAGACCTTCGACACAATATTGACCTTCGACCCATCCTGTCACAAGCTTCAACAAAACTTCGACCCACGACAGAATTTTCTTCCACAACCTTCGACACTTCCAACAATCTACCAAATCTTCTCTGAGAACAGCTTCATTATAGTCTAGTACCCAATTTCAACTGTTCTTGGTACTTAGACTCTTCTTCTTGCTATTACTTTTGATCAGGGGGTACAGGCTTGTCCCTGTACTTCTTTAATCTACTTCCATTCACCATGGAGGGAAAAATTTCTCCATTCAATTTAGCTAACTAAACTGCACCACCATCGGTAACTTTCTGAACTATGTATGGTCCTTTCTAATGTGTCTTGAACTTACCTGGGAACTTCATGAATTTACTGTCGTACAAGAGCACAAGGTCACCATTCTGAAACTGCTTCTTCTTAATGTGTCTATCATACCATGCTTTTTCTCTAGCTTTATGTACTTGCTGCTGGAACCCTGCAATGAATCTGTCTTCTTCTAGTTCCAGTATCCTTGCCAGTCTTTCATTCAACATAGCTGGATCATCCATCTCTGTGAAGGCAGATATTCCGAGGCTAGGAACAATGTACTCCATGGGCATAACTACTTCTTGTCCATATACCAGCCTAAAAGGTGTATGGCCTGTCAAATTCTTGCAAGTGGTTCTATAAGCCCATAATACTGCTGGAATTCTAAGATCCCAATCATTTCTGTTAACATTGAAAACCTTCGTTAGAGCGTGCTCAAGAATCTTGTTAAAGACTTCAATAGTTCCATTTGCTTGAGGATGGTAGGCAGTACTCTTCTGATGATATACTTGAAATTCTTCGGTCAATGCTTCAATAGTCTTATTCAAAAAATGTGATCCTTGATCACTCATAAGAATTCAAGGACATCCAAACCTTGACAAGATATTATCAAAGATGAACTTCGCAGCTGTAGTAGCGCTACAGTCCTTGACTGGTTGAGCTTTGGCCCAACGGGTAAGGTAATCAGTTATTGTAATAATGTATCTTGCTCCAGATTTCTTTGCAGGGGGATTGATTGGTCCAACAAAATCAATAGCCCACTTGTCAAATGCTTGTAAAGTTACCTGTGGA
>LPNX010940595.1:517357-570690 GCA_001517045.1 Pseudotsuga menziesii
AGCATCTTTTCTTTCAAAATGTCCAAGCTTTCCTGACATTCAGGTGTCCATTCAAACTTAATATCTTTCTTCAATTTCTTTTCCATAGGGGCTGTAATCTGAGCATATCCTTTAATGAATTTCCTGTAATATCCAGTATGACCAAGCGTAGTGCGAAGTTGCTTAAGAGACTTTAGAGGTGGCAAGTTCACAATAATGGCTATCTTCGCAGGATCCACCATCAATCCTTGCTTGCATACAATGTGACCTAATAGAATTCCAAAAGGTGCACAAAAGATACACTTCTTCAGGTTCAATAAAATCTGATGCTATCTACACTTGTCCAGCATAAGTCTTAAACTGGCTATATGATCTTTTAATAAACCAAAGATATTCCAATCATCAAAGTAAACTTCTAAGAACTTATGAATAAATTCCTTAAATTCAGATATGACTACTCTGGAAAACATAGCAGGTGCATTCTTCAATCCAAAGGGCATAACAGTATACTGAAAAGATCCCATTTCTGTAGCGAAGGTTGTTTTATGTCGATCCTCTGGAGCAATTCTGATCTGATGGTAACCTAAAAATCCATCAGTGAAAGAATACACTTCTTGACCTCCAACATTGTCTAAAACTTCATCTGTAAAGGGAGTAGGAAAAGGATCATGTAGACAGGCATCATTCAGCTTCCTCAGATCAACACAGATTCTGATTTCTCCCTTGGTCTTCTTTTCTTGTACCACCATAGGGCTTACCCATTCAGACTCTTCGACAGGCTCAATGATTCCTGCAGCGAGCATCTTATCTGGCTCCATCCTGACTTTTTCTTTATACTTAGGATTCATCCTAGAAGGGCGCTGCTTCACAGGCTTCACATCAGCTTTCAAAGGGATTTTTATCACTCCTATATCACCAAGGATAGCTTTCATTTCTGAGAAATTCGTCAGAAATAAGTCCTGATACTCATGGAGGAGTTCAGTCACTTTGCTTACCATTTCTTCGTCCCAATAATCTCCAATGGTAGCGTACTTAGGCATTTCTTCTGATCCAATGTTTACTTTCCTTGTTTTCAAGGGCTGAGTTACTTCAGGTGATTCGACTGCTGGTCCATGTACTTCGGAATGTCCTTCTGACTCGGGAATATTAATGTTGCGAGGGTCATCGTCTTCTTCGATAGTGAGTTTATAACATTCTACTGCATTAGCTTCTTGTTCCTTCCAATCAGGTTGGTAATCGGCTATTTCTTTATCATCAAACACCTTAGTATGGATCACCCTAATAGCTGCGTCCAAAGCAAGGCAATCCTCATTAATATAAAATGTGAGCACAAAACTATCAACAAGGCTAACCCAACTTACAATTCCATGGCGAAGCTCAACCTCCACATACCAGTTCTTTGCTATAGGTTCCAGAGTGTGTACAAACCTATGTACCCATTCTTCACAAGGTACATGCTTCCATGCTTCATAACACTGCTCCAAATGTTCCTGAGGACTAGTCTTACCATTAAATATGCTTCGTACCTCTTGAGGTTGATCTATGACTCTTAGGAGAAGAAACTTTTGACAAGCTCTCCAACTATGAATATACTTTTTATGACCATTCCACCATCTGGCAGCTGCGGCTCTGAATATTGAATCTAGAGTCTCCATTTTATGTGAATCTGGTACTTTCTCTGAGAATTGTACAATAAAATCTTCTGGGTCTGTCAAGCCATCAAAAGTAGGTAAGATATTTGTCTGTGAGCCAACCCATCTGATAGACTTGGTAATTCTTGCACATCGATGTCCATGTAGCTCATAAACTCGATTCTGCCAATTCTCTAGGCCTTCGTCAGAATCAGTCATGCAAGAACTGTCACACTGCCAATCCATTATACATTCAGTAGTGGGGTTAACATAGTCTTCTTCTATAGCTGTGATGTTGTAAATATGATCTAAAACATCCTGATCTTCATCTCTGACTGGCTCTGTATACCTTTCTCCTTGAGAAGGGTCCAACGGCACTATGACTCTCAAGCCTTTTCCTTCAAAAGTCATCTGTCTGTTCTTAGGGTTGATTACTGCATAATTGTCTATTGCCCATTCAATTCCTAGAAATGTTGGATAGGGGTTGCTATCATCAATTATTTCAATGACTTCAAAATCTGCTAAGCTACTGACTCCATCAATGTCCATTGGTACACTAGGGAATCTTCCCAAGGGCACAATCTTCTGCTGATTGGCTAATCTTAGCTGTATAGGGGACCATTCAAGCGTAGGTCTTCCCATTTGTTCCCATGTTTGCTTAGTTAGGACATTCACTTCTGATCCTAGGTCTAAAATGATATCAGTCATGTCATAATCTCCTATCTGAGCATGCAATCTCATTTCTCTTCCAGTCCTTCTAACTCTATTAACATTTTTTCCTCTATCAGAGCTTCGTTGAGGTTCGCAAGACGCAATAACTTTCTGTAACTCATTCAAAGCATTCAGTTTTCTTAATAGATTCATACAAATCTGTAAAAATGATGTTAGTGTACTTACTTGATCTGGCAAAGCTTCTTGAAACTGTAACTGTTGTTGATGTTGTTGCGTAGTTGCTACTGATGTTCTCAGATCAGTAAAGTCTTTTTTAGCTTCCATAAATGTTCCTTTTTCTTTTCCAACATCCAAGACTAGAATTTTCTCTGGGGTCTTGCAGACCCAAGCCTAGTCAGGCGGTTTCTCCTTATTCTGCACTTGTGTCATAGCTCCACTCCTTGTAACAACGTTAACGGCTGGGATAGGTCTTTTCTCTACAGCAATCATCTGAACATTCTAAGTAGGAGCACCATTTATTTCTTGTTTCTTGGCTATCAACTGTGGGAATTGCTAAATCACATGATCGACTGCTATGCAATATCGACATTTCGTAGTTAGGTTCTGACAGTCTCTAGATACATGTCCTGCCTGGTTACAGTTATAAAAAATAACCTGGCCTCGACCTGTTCCAGGAATACCACCATGACCTCGACCTCTGAAATTACCTCGACCTAATGTACTACCACGGTAACCATATCCATCATTGCCTTGTGCATCGGGTTGTACCCTATAAACATCATAGGTTCGCTCTCTCATGAGGTCAAAGCTGCGACATTCATCTTCATTGTGTGCAACTGACTTACAGAACTTGCAGTAGGGATTCTTAGGTACTTGAACATATCTCTACAGCAGATAGCAATATTCAGGTCGATGTTGGCCAATTGTTCTACAGATCTCACAATATAGGACAATAGGGTTAAACGGGTTCGGTGCACCAGTATTCAAATAATTTCTTAATGCAGGACATTGTTCTTTGTCGTGACCTTCTGTCTTACATCGTGTACACCAAACCTATTCTCGAATAGCTTTCCCTTTCTTCATGTTGTGAAACTCCAAAGCCATTTCTGCTAACTATGCTTGTATTTGGGCTATTCAAGAATTATCTCCAACAAGAGATGTTTCAAGTTTCATAGCAATTTGCAATGCCTCTTGCGGATCAACAACCTTCTGTTGCATAAGTGGAGTCCTGATATGTGGCAATAGTGCTGCAATGAACCATTCTTTATGTTGTTCTAGTCCAATAGTGAAACTAACTTGATCCAACAGAACCTTGAACCTCTGATCAAAGTCCCAAACTGATTCACTTCGCTTCTGCTGAATTTCTTTTAGTTCAGTTATAGACTGTGACTTTGATTTAGGCTTCTTGAATTCTTTGATCATTGTTTTTTTAATATCAGCCAAGACATAGTTCTGAGTACTGAAAAAATTCATAAACCAAGTCAAATCTCGGTCTCTGAAAGAGGTGACCAGGTGCACTATTCTTGTATTTTGATCCATAATATTCTTAGCAGTCCAAACAGCTTTGCATAAGAACCAAAACTGCTCTGGATCCTTTGATCCAGTTCCTTTAAAGACTGGGAGCTTGATATCATCATTCACATGGGCCATATTGAATCGAGGGGGGGGGGAGGAGGAGGAGGGGGACTGGTAACAGGGGGGGGGGGGAATTACTAAGGTAGACTGACCTGCGATAGGACTACTCGGGCTAGGATTAATTTCAGACTGCGAAGGGTTCTCAGGGATAACAGATCTTCGCTGTGGAGTTATATGAGGGTTTCTTCAAATTCAGACTCTTCTGGACTTAATGGGGTATAATCGGTATTATGTCCTGGGGTATAGGATCCAAAATCTCTCTTGTATCTTTTACCATTGTGAAGCAAACCACTTTTCTCGTCGAAGTCACTTTCGCTTCCAAACATAGGTTAGTAGCAATAAATCTAGCAATCTGATTCGATAAGCAATATGCCTTTTTCATCCAAGAGCATTTTAATTTTCAAACTTAATGAATTCAGGTACTTACCCCTTGGTCCTTTGAAAAAATGTCTTTCTGCTTCGCTGAAAGAAGTATGTGTCTCGATGGCGAACTCTATCACAAATGCGTCAAGGGTTC
This sequence comes from Pseudotsuga menziesii, assembly GCA_001517045.1. Classification (NCBI taxonomy): domain Eukaryota; kingdom Viridiplantae; phylum Streptophyta; class Pinopsida; order Pinales; family Pinaceae; genus Pseudotsuga; species Pseudotsuga menziesii. Next base: position 521,792 of record LPNX010940595.1, read on the forward strand.
GCGTTATCCAGAAGTCAACAGCTCTTGATACCGCGTTGTTCACACTTTTCAATAGCTTAATTCTTTCTAGGGTCCAGGCAGGAGACTGGTCTTCTTTGAAGTTTGTCTTTCTTTCTATCAACCTAGATAACCACTGGTGCAATTCTATGTGGATACTACCAAAGAAAATTTCATAAATATCAGAAAAAAAAATGTACCTTTGCAAGAAGTCATCTGAGCTATGACGAGGGTCCTTATTTTCTTGTTCAGCAAATTTCAAATAAGTATCTTCAATCCAGTCACTAATTTATTTTACTAAGGGCCTCCAAAACATATCCCTCCAGGTACGACGTAGATCCCTCTTGAAGCAGATACTGGTTCAACCGGCAACGGAACCAATTTGTTGGCACTTAGGGCAGACCCGAGGGCAGACCTGGGTTCTTATACTTTTATCTTTGCACCAACAAAGACACCCACAGTGTTGGCCCTTTCGGTAACAACCTGCGAACAGGTTGCAGTCTCACCCGAAACAGCTATGGGGTGCCACAGAATCAATTTTATGCAGGAAAAAGAGGGATATTACTTTACCTTTAGCCTTAACAAAGAATATTTATACAATACAGAGCTTCGACATTCACTTAAATAGCTTCGCAGTTTAGATAAAAAGATAGTTACTTGCTCAACCCTTAACTGGGAATTCACAGTGAAGTTAATACTTAACAGATTATCTTATTTTATCATTCATCTACTTATCAAATGCATAAAAAACAACAGGAAAAAAAAACAAGAACCACCACAACACAAGATATACGTGGTTCACCCCTAGTGTAGGGGCTACATCCACAGAACTGCGTTCATATTCAACTCTTTACAAATACACAGTTCTGATCTACGCACTCAGCTACAGATCTTCTCAACAACCCACAACCGCACACTTAGCTGCAGATCCTTTCTTCCAAAACCCTTTGTGCACTCAACTGCAGAGGTCGTCAATGCACTCAGCTGGGACTTAACCTTCCAAAACCCTCTGCACACTCAGCTGCAGAGTTCATCCATGCACTCAGCTGGGACTTAACCTTAAACCCAAAAATAGGCCTTAGCTTCTTCGCATCAAATTATCATCATACAAAGACCTTCGAAAAAGCTCTTTTCTCCTTTACATAAGTGCATATTTATACAAGTGCACTATTAAAATACCATGAGTTTAAACCATGGGCTTAAAAACCATGGGCTTAAACCATGGGTTATTTACAAAAATAGGGGCTTCGACCCAACCCCGAAACCCCTAAGACTATTTTGGATCTCAACTCCGCTTACAAGCTTCGCACCAAAACCGTGGAGTTGCCAAAATTAAGGACCTTCAAGGTCCACGCCCCAACATACAAAGTATCCATAAAAAACCTTTGGATGTTTTAATACTCACCATGACATCTCCTTTCAAATTCGGGACCATTTGGGGAAAGTTGGAACACTCTAGAGTCATGACTAGTGAAGCTCGATTTTTTCCCAATTTGTGCATTTCTCCAAAATTTCTAAAAAGGGACATTACATTGACCCATATTTTATTAGCTTGATATTTTAGTTAATAATGCAAGGGAACTATGTTGAGATGAGAGTTTTATCTTGAATTTATGAAAACTTGCTATGTGAAATGTATATCATGGTAACGTTTGGATGACTTTCCTACATCTAATATTATTCATTGTAAATATCCTTATTTAACATATTTAGTGATGAATGGGTTCCATGTATTGCAACGGAAATTGGCATGTTCGATAGCTTTATTGTTTTGTATAATTTCATTTATGATCTGAATTTTTATGTCACCAGTGGTGATGATGAGAATGAACTTATTTTAGTTACAGTTCTTCAAGGTTTCTTTGATGCGGTTGAACTTCTTCTTAGGTTTGTCACCAATTGGCATGTATGAATGTATCTTGGCCAAGTATACCAATGTACCAACGATGTAATTCATTGTTAGATTTTTAACATTAAGCTAGCATTATATTAGGATCTTTAACTGAGAGAATAACAAGCACAGCAATCAAACACAAGAGACAATGAACATAGTGTTTTTCCTCAGGGAAACCATAAATAGAGAAAACCCCGCAACTTCCTCAGAGATAGAATTAGAACCAAAAGTAAAACCCCAAAACAGTAAGATGATCTCCCGACAGCAATAACCTCTTTCTTCCTTGCCCCGGTGTCTTCTTCTTTCTCAACTATGCGCTACAACTGAGTGTGAGTGAGTGTGTGATAAATAGAGAGGCTAGCTCTCTATTTATACTAATTCCTGACTTGACTAAACCCAACTAGGGCCGACTTCACTAGGTGAGTCTAATAACCATAGTGCCCCAAAACTGCGGAGACTTTAACCCTTAACCAATAGGAGGGTTACCCAGACATGACTTTTTTACATTATAGAACCTCCTGATCAAAACATTGGGGCATGACATTACTCAATTACACTACAAATATATCCTGAAATAAACATCGGGTGACAATACATAAGAAATAGAAGTGAATACATTCCGAAGTTACAATTACATCAACACTCCCTCTTAACTAGGAAGGTATTCTCTCGATACAATTTATCAGCACAAGTATTCTTCTCTGTATCATCTGGATCATCGTCAAGTTCTCATCATCTTCATATTCAAGTCATCTTCATCATCGGATCTGGATCATCGCTCGATCTGGATCATCATCACTGGATATGGATCATCGCTCGATCTGGATCATCATCACTGGATCTGGATCATCGCTCGATCTGGATCATCATCACTGGATCTGGATCATCATCACTAGATCTAGATCATCACTCGATCTGGATCATCACTGGATCTGGATCATCGCTCGATCTAGATCATCACTGGATCTGGATCATCACTGGACATCATCACTGGATCTAGATCATCACTCGATCTAGATCATCATTGCTGGATCATCATCACAGGATCATCATGGGTGCTATCTCATGATTCTTCTCATCACAGGAAGTTCTACAGAGCCATCCATTTTTCATGTTGGTTGTAGGCCTAGCCTCCATGTAGGTCTTCTTCAGCACTTATATCTGACACCAAGTCAAAATGTCCCACCCAGCACTTACATATGACCATGAGAGGAACACATCCAACACTATGTCAGAAAGGCACGCCCAGCACTCACATCTGATCATGTAGGAACCAATCCTATAATGACATCAGAAAGGCCCAGCACTCACATTCACCAGCATGATAGGACACAACTACTATCATCTGTGAAAAGGCTCATCACTTATAACCACCAAGATGATAGGACACAACTACTATCATCTGTGGAAAGGCACAACTCACATCCACCAGCATGATAGGACACACCTACTATCATATGTGGAAAGGCTCAGCACTTACAATTGCCGGCATGGTAGGACACACCTACTATGATCTGTGAAAAGGCACAGCACTTACAATCACCAACATGGTAGGACACACCTACTACCATCTGTGAAAAGGCACAGCACTTACATCTAACCATGGAAGGAACTTAATCCTCTAACCATGTCAAAAGGGCACTCAGTCCTAGACTGAGGGTTCCTGGTAACTGACCAGGTGCCTCCATTCTCCCAGAGAATGGCAACAACCCTTATATCTGATCAAGTGGGAACACATCCCTCAATCACATCAGAATGGCCATGCACTCATATATGATAATGTAAGAACACATCACACAGTCATATCAGAACGACCCTTAGTCCCAAACTGAGTTTTCCTGGTAACTCGCCAGGCAGCTCCATTCCAAGAATGGAAACATCCATTATATCTGATCAAGTGTGAACACATCCCTCAATCACATCATAATGGCGATGTGCTCACATCTGATCATGTAAGACTACATCTTACAATCATATCAGAACAACCCTCAGTCCTAGACCAAGTATTCCTGGTAACTCACCAGGCAGCTCTATTCCAAGAATGGCAATAACCCTTATATCTGATCATGTAGGAACCAATCCTATAGTCATATCATAATGGCTCATCACTCATATTTGACATGGAAGGAACCAATCCTCTCACCATGACAGAATGGCTCTGCCCTTACATCTGATTATGGAAAAAACCAATCCTCTCACCATGTCAGAATGGCTCACAGACTCATCACTTCCCCTTGGAAGGAACCTCGATCTGGAAAACACTAAGCTTCTCCCTGAAGTGATAAAACTTCACTCTGGCTAATGGCTTTATCAACACATCAGCTATCTCTTCGTCTGTATCAACATACTGGAGCTTCACTACTCCCCTCTGCACCATATCCCTGATATAGTGATACTTGATATCTATATGCTTCGACTTGTCACGGAACACCGGATTCTCCAACAACTTCACACAAGTCTGGTTGTCACAATATATACAAGTAGCATCGAACTAAAGATCAAATAAATTAGACAGTAGCTTCCTTAGCCATAGTGCCTCACAACTAGCTGAACAAGCTACAACATACTTTGCTTCAACTGTACTCAGTGCCACACCAGATTCCTTCCTGCTAAACCAAGAGATCACACTTGATCCCATACTGAAGAAAAACCCTGAAGTGCTCTTCCTATCGATGGCACTTCCTGCCCAATCTGAATCAACACAACCCTCCAGGTTACTCTTTTGACTCGCCTCATACTTGAGCCCATAATCAATTATACCCTTCAGGTACCTCAAAATATGCTTTGCAGCAATCAAGTGAACATGTCTCGGATCTGTCAGGAACTGGCTCAAGGTGTTCATAGCAAAGCAAATATATGGTCTCATGTTTTTCAAGTACATCAAGGACCCAATCATCTAACGATACATCGTAGCATCAACCGTCTCTAATGAAGCATCACTCAATAGCTTCAGATCCGATGCTATAGGTGTGTCCATGGCCTTGCGGTCCATCATCCCAAACCTCTTTAAGATCTCTACTGTATATTTCCCTTGTCCCAGGGAAATTCCATCTGCATTCTGCCACACCTCCATGCCTAGAAAATAATGCATCATACCCAAGTCCTTCATTTCAAACTCGGCAGCAAGCTTCCTCTTCGTATCAGCAATCAACCCATCCATACCTGTTACAAACAGATCATCTACATACAGTAGGAGCATCACTGGGTTGCCATCTTCAACCTTGTCGTAAAGGTTGGAATCCACTTTACTCTTGGTAAAGCCCAAACTGGATAGAAAGCTATCAATTCTGACGTACCATGTCCTAGGTGCCTATTTCAAATCGTACAAGGATTTCTTCAATCTACATACATGAGACTCCATGTCATGTGTCTCAAAACCAAGTGGCTTCTCTATATACACTTCCTCTTCCACTACACCATTCAAGAAAGCAATCTTGACATCCATTTGGTGTATCTTCCATTTCATCACTGCAGCTAGAGCAAGTACTAATATTATGGAAGTGTATCTAGCTACAGGTGCAAAATTTTCTTCATAATCTATTCCTTCTTTCTGGTAGAAACCACGAGCAACAATTCTTTCTTTATATTTTTCAATGCTACCATCTGCAGCATGCTTGATGTTGTAGATCCATTTGGAAGTTACAACCGACTTCCCTTCTGGTCTTGGGAAAATATCCCAAACATCATTCTTCATGATTGATTGATACTCTTCGATCATAGCATCCTTCCATTCTTTCTGTTATGCCAGTTCTTCATAATTGGAAGGTTCTTTATCGATGAAATCACATAATAAAGCTACATATCTGGAGCAGTATCTAGTCCTCTTTCTTTCTCTATGATTCTCTTCTAGAGCCCCATATTTTTCCACACCTTGGATAGCTTCTCGTACCCTAGCAGGTTTCCTCTTACGAGAATTCTTCTCTTAAGGTGGATCTACAGGTTCTTGTGGTTCTTCAAATTCTCGATCTTCTGCTTGAGTTTCTTCATTCATGGTTGTATCATGAATCCTGGGTGCTTCCGCTTCTTCAGGAACTTCAGCAAGTTTCTTTCAAGATATGTTGTAAGCTGAGTCTTCGTCAAATGTCACATCCCTGCTGATGTCGATCTTCTTGAATACTTGGAAGTATATTCTATAAGCCTTCGAGCTTTCAGAGTATCCCACAAATATACCCTTCTTTCCTGAAGGATCTAATTTTGTCCTCTTCTCTTTTCGAATGTGTATGTATACAGGATAGCCGAATATTCTAAGATGGCTGAATTTTGGTTTATTGTCAGAGAAGACTTCTCCATGAGTCTTGTTCTTGAGTACTTTGTGTGGAGTATGGTTCTGTACATACACCGATGTCCTTGCAGCTTCTGCCCATAGATACATAGGAAGATCTTGGTCATGAAGCACAGCTCTTGCAGCTTCCATGATAGTTCTATTCTTCCTTTCTGCAATCCCATTCTGTTGTGGATTATATGGGGTGGAAAACTCCCTCTTAATCCCTGAGTCTTTGCATAACTCTTTGAATTCATTTGATGTGAATTCTCCGTCATTATCAGATCGAAAGGTCTTGATCTTCTTTTCTGTGTGATTCTCGATCAAGCCTTTGAATTCCTTGAACTTGCTGAATACTTCTTAGAAAATTCATCAATGAAAGAAACATAGTATACATACCCGCTTAGTTATTTTGATGACATTGGTCCGCATACATTAGAGTGGATGATTTCCAAGATTCCTTTTGCTTTGATCTCGCTACTTGGAAATATCTTCTTTGTGTTCTTTCCTTTCGCACATCCTTTGTAGACCCCATCATGTTTTGCTTGTATTTCTAGAAGACCTTCAACAGCTTTGCTTACAAGTGGTATGCTATGTAATGCACATGTGCAAGCCTTCTATGCCAAAGTTCATTTGGCTCTACTGTGTCATCGACCAAGGCTTATTCTGGATGTCCCTTCAATTTGTACAAACCTCCTTCTTGTTCCCCAATCACTACTGCATCATCAATAGTCTTTCCCTTTGTCCACATGATGACTTGGCCATCTATAAATGCAACCCTCATTCCTTTCACATCTAATGCAGATATGGAGACGAGATTCTTCTTTAGTCTTGGTACAAACAATACTTTCTTCATTGTCATAGAATTTCCAGAGTCTAGCTTATAGGAGGATTCCAGAATACATTTTATTGGATACTGGTAGTCATCTTTGAGCTTCACCTTGTGAGGTGATTCATGTTCTGATAGTTTCACAAAGGATTCATTGAATCATGTCATATGTTTGGAATCTCCATTGTCTATAAGCCAATCATTGCTTCCATGAGTAATGTTTCCCATAAGAGCGGAAATCAAAACATATTCTTCATCACTTGAAGAATCTTCACTTTCATATCTAGTTCTCTTTGTAGAAGGTTCATCATCCTCTGCAGCATGAGCATGATGTCTTCTCTTGTTTCCCTTCTTCTTGTGAGAGACATTTTTGTTTCTAGGAAATTCTCTAGCATAATGTCCTTTCTCGTCACATGTATAACATATGATTCTAGACAAATCTTTTCTAATGTTATCTTTGTGAGAGTTCTTACCTCTGGGTGATGAGAACTTATTTTGGTTTTCTTGGAGTGTACTGTGAGAGATTGATCTTCACTGCCCATCTTTTCTTCTCAAGCTGCTATTCGAACTTCTTCTTGGGAGCACTCTTCCCATAGTCTGTTGAACTTGACTAACTTCTTTCAAGCACAGATTCCTTGAATAAAGGAGTCCCATCATCTAGGGATACCATTCAAGGTGGTCATTACAATCTCTGCATTCTCCACTTCTTCATCTACTGCTTCTAGTTGTTCCTTGATCTAAGATACCCTTGTAAAGTCAGACTGGATGGTCTCTGCATTCTAGATCTTTACATTCTTCAGTTGGTTTCTCAGAGTCATCTTCCGGTTTATGTTCTTCCCTTCAAACAATTTGGTTAGGGAATCAAACATAGCTTTAGGTGTCTTTAGGGAGGACACCTGTGGTATGAGGTGATCCTTGATTGAATCAGCAATTATCCTCTTTTCCATAACCAACTTCTTCTTATGCAAGGCCTTTTCCTCATCTCCCTCTGGAACTGGAACCTCCTCACTGATATAGGAGTCTAACTCATTTTTTTTCCAGGAGCAGGGAGATCCTATACTTCTAGGCTCAGAAGTTATCAGCTCCCTCAATATTTTCATCAAGCTTGGTATGATGAGACATCTTAACTGAGAACCTCAAATGGAAATACAAAAGATTTAGATCTTACCAGGTCAAGATGTCAAATCTGGAATTCGAGCTGAAATTCTGCAGTGCTGGTTCAAGAGCAGAATAGGGTTTTGCTTTTCTAGAGTTTTGTCCAACCAAATGCTTTGATTTTGATCCCTAACTTCGATTTTGAGGAGGATATCAATCCAAGCCTGGGCTCACTGAAAAATTCCACTTCTGTGAAAATCCCTAATTTTCGGCAACAGTGTCGGGTCCTGTTTGTGTCAGAATTTGTTCTCAGACTACGAAAGAACAAGCCAACACAATCTCAATAAATACAATAAAGTAAAATAGGTATTCTAGGGTTTTGGTTGTACAGTTTGAAGATAGGAGGGAAAACATTCATAAGACTAAAGCAAACACTAAATCATGAGCATTTGAATGACTGAGATGCATAACATATAAACCATAATCCAAACAGAATAAACATAGTACTAAGTTTCACCCACAGTTATCAAGCATTTCAAGCATAAAAACATTAAACATGAAATGAATATACCAGCTGAGTAATTAACACAAATTATAAATGAAACCAGTCAATAATCTAAAGGGCATATAGTGCATATATTTCATAGTTCATTCGTCAAAAACACATAAGAGTCTTTACACTTAGCTCATAAACAAAGCCGGATAGCCTCCTCTTGTCAGCAAAAATCGAACCCTTGGTTCTTTTTCCAACTTACATTTATCCTTTTCCTTCAAAAACAGTTGCATAACTGAACCCTAACTACTTTTTAAGTTATCTATCGAATTGTTCCAAATAAACTTTATCATTATACAAAAATGAAATTACTTTTCAAACTAACTAATAACAGCTCTTATCAAAGTACTTTTACAAATCTTTTGCTGCTTCAGCTAGAAGAGCAATTCCCTCTAATGCTTGAGCTTTCCTTCGATCTTTCAGGTGGTCTACTTCCAAGTCTGCAACTTTCTTTGTTAACTCCTCATTCTATTGAGTCAACTCCTGGATAGTCTGCCTCAGTTCTGTAAACTGATTTTCTATTTGTCTTTTTATTTTAAGAGCTTCCTTAGAAACTGCAATCAATTCCTGGTAGTGATTGTTCGCTTCTTCCAAGTCTTCTCTAAGTATCCTATTTTCAGTAACTAATCCATCATTAGTTTCATGCATATATTCAATTTGATGCTTGTATTGCCTAATGCTCCTTTGCATATTTTCCTTTTCAGAATCAATACATTTACTTTCTGATATTGATTGCATCCCTTCTGGTTCCCATGGGATTTTCAACTTCTTGTATATTTCTTCATCCTCCTTCATAAGCTTTGTAAAGGTCACAGGAATCTCTGGATGTTCTTCAGCTTCAACATTGCATTGAACTTCTTCAATTACCTCTTTTTTCTCCATACAAGAATTCTTTATTTCATTTTGCTGCTGTTCTTGAATCATTTTATTTCGAACCTCCATGAAGATGTCTCAGATCTTAGCATCAGTGAAGATTGGATTTTCTTTTGAAACTATTGATTTTTTACCCTTTATGACTTCTTTGTTGTCATCTTCACTATCTCCCAATTTCTCCTGAGATGATGAATCTTCTATTACTGCAACCTTTTTCTCAGCCAATTTGGGATTTAATATCTTCTTCATGTTTAACCTAAGCTTGTTCTTCGTCCTTGTCTTGGGTCTCCAGACTACTCCAACTTCTCCTAACATTTTCAGAACCTTTTCTTGATGATTTATAGAAGAAAAGTCAACAGCCTTCACTCTTTTCTTTCGTGACACTGTCTCCTCTTCAAAATGAGTGTGTATTTCTTGCTTAGAACAAACCCTAGCTTCATTAGTAGTAGGAGCCCTAGCCTCATCATATAAGTATTTTTTATCCTCTTCAGAAAGTACTGTAATAGGGCTCTTCTTCTGCTCCTTAACATCTTCTTCTACACCTTGATTTGATTCTGCAGGTAAAACCTCTTCCACTGGCTCAACTTCCTTTATCTCTAACTTTGAAACTCTTCCTTCCTCAAAATTAACTCGCTGTCCAAGTTCAATGTTTTCATTTTTCTAATTTGAAGCTTCTCCTGGTTTATCAGCTTCTTCATCTTTGCCTATGACCTTATTTTTGAGCTTCTTGATCAAAATTTGACCCTTATCTAACTGTCTCTTCTGAGACTGATCCTCCTTTTCAGTTTTGAAACCTGACCCAAATAAGAAGTGTTCCCATGTCTTCTCTCTTTTCTGCAATACAGTACTTATGATCAGTTTTATGAGCCCGTGGTGAAAAACTGATTGTTTTGTATGATCCTGATGTTCTTTCACCCTACTTGACATCTTCTGTAAACTTTTCAAAAAGAAGAAAGGAAGGTTCATTTTGATTTCATGACTGAGATGTTGAAGGAATCTAAAATGATACTTAAACATAAAGGCAAATCTCACGTCACAGCTGACATAGCTTTGTAATATTTTGATAGGCTCAATCCAGTCAGGTTTAAACTTTTGAATAGGAACACCCTTTCCCCAGTCTGCTACTACACCTGGAAGTAGATATCTCTGAGCATCAAAAGTGAAGGGCACATTTTTGAACCAGATTTCTCCCTCATCCAGAATTCCTGTTGCTTCTGCTAGTAACTCCCTGGTTATTTTGAACTTCAAAGTGTCAAAAGACACTACATCCTTGTCTAAACATTGAGAGAACTTGTAAGAAACGTCTGAATGATAACCTTCAATCTTTTCAAAGAACACTAACCATACTGCTTCTGCAAACAATTTTGCACAATCTGGAAAGCTTTTGACCCAGCTTAAGTCTGAGAGTTCTGCCCTATTGGCCTTACCACTCTTTTTCATTTTGAAATATTTTCAAATAGATTCTATCAATAAAACACAGCCTAACTGTCTTCAAATTTTGATAAATTGATAGACAATAGTGTATAGGGGAACCCAAAAGACCCTAATCTGAATTCTCTCGTTTAACTGATAAATACTTTAAACCATTTGACTAAGAATTCATCATTTAGCATGAATTAGGTTTAAAAACTAATACTCTGTCTAGGTTAATGATTTGCAAAAAATAAGCTAATGATAAAGGTTTAAACTTGGTTTAGGAGTCCTAATTAAACTTTTATGTTATTTTTTAGACTTTTTAATCCATATAAGCCTTCTATAAGTCCTCTGATTATGAAATCAAACCAAAACTAGTAAAAAATAAAACTAAGAAATCAAATAACATGAAAGCTAAAGGGAAAAAATTCAAACTATCCCAATCAACAAAATTTTCTAGGAGTAAAGAGTAAAACCAAACTTCAAAACATAAACAAAAGTATTAAAAGATGGAAAACAAAAACATGACCTAACAGGTCCAAAACTGAAAAACCTCAGAATTGGATTATGCTTCGACAGAAAGATGTGCCCTAGGGAGGAGAGTTATTCCAACCTTCTTTTGCTGAAAATTTGTGGAGAGAGATCCACAAAGTAGGAAGCCCTAGTTCCCGCAGCTGCATAGTGTCTTCTTCTCAGGTTAGCTCTGATACCATGTTAGATTTTTAACATTAAGCTAGCATTATATTAGGATCTTTAACTGAGAGAATAACAAGCACAGCAATCAAACACAAGAGACAATGAACATAGTGTTTTTCCTCGAGAAAACCATAAATGGAGAAAACCCCGCAACTTCCTCAAAGATAGAATCAGCACCAAAAGTAAAACCCCAAAACAGTAAGATGATCTCTCGACAATAGTAACCTCTTTCTTCCTTGCCCCAGTGTCTTCTTCTTCCTCGGCTATGTGCTACAGCTGAGTGTGAGTGAGTGTGTGATAAATAGAGAGGCTAGCTCTCTATTTATACTAATTCCCGACCTGACTAAACCCAACTAGGGCCGACTTCACTAGGTGAGTCTAATAACCCTAGTGCCCCGGAACTGCGGGGACTTTAACCCTTAACCAATAGGAGGGTTACCCACAATGACTTGACATAACTTGTTTACGTTATAGAACCTCCCGATAGGAACATCGGGGCATGACATGACTCAAGTACATTACAAATATATTCCGGAATAAACATCGAGTTACAATACATAAGAAATACAAGTGAATACATTCTGAAGTTACAATTACATCAACATTCATACCATGAATATATGCATGTTACATGTTTAGCAAAATTTCACTCATAAACACATCAATAATAAATATTCCATGCTACAACCCCTCATGACTATTTCCTAAAACATGTTTTTAGACACATCATTATCCAAGGGTGCAACTTCACATATGTGAAGAACATACTCTTGTGTAGATTTCAAGAGGAAAATATTTTATGTGATGTGAGCCAAGTTTGGGATGGAAAATACATAAAATGGTAGACCATGGTATTTTCCAATTTCTTCGGTTAAATGATTACATCCCTTGAGTGCTAAGATGGTGTCAAATCATTTGTCAAGTACAAGCTAAAATATTGTCATTTGTTAAGTACAAGCTAAAATATTGTCATTGAGTTCGCAAAGTTCTCATAGGCTTTGTGTGTTTTTTTCTTGATAAGGGTAAGTAACTTTTTATCCTAAGGGGGATATCAACCCCAACTATGCATTATTGTAGCAAATCTTGTTTTAATATGGGGGATGTCAAACATGGACAACTCATGCACATATTCATGGATCTATGTCCATTTTGGTTTGAAGGATTCTTGTGTATTGAGATAGTGAAATATACAATATAAAAGTAAATTAAATGTAAAATAAGACACATAATATTGTTGGTGCTTAATGCATAAGCCAAAATAAATGCAAATGTTGCTTTAAAGAGGAGCTTCTATCGATTATCTTGAGTTTATTCCTCAAGCCAATGTTGTATCTAAAACTCATAAATGATTTTGAATAACTAATATTGAGTGATCCTCTTTTAGGAAACAATTATTATTCATATTTTCTTTCATGGCTGGGGTTGTAGCATATAATCCATTCTTTCAGGATAGTTTGTTATCTTCCACTGTTATTGTAGTTTGATATTTGCAGATTTTTTTAATCTTCAAACTAATGTGTGCCTTCCATAGTTGGGTTATTTCTATTTTGATTTAGCTTACACAACCTTTGAGTGTCTTAACAAATCATATCATGGTGTTTTGATAAATGGCATGATTGTTGGGAATCAAAATTGACTTATCTGATAAAATTTTCAACTCATTGATAGTTTGATTTCAACTTCGGGGAAGTTTTGATGTTCTATTAAGTTAAAATATGTTTCCATAATATCATGTTAAAATAGTCATATTTGAAATATAAGACTCTAGGTTAATTACATGCATCTTTAAGAAACTTGCGTCTAGAATGTACTACTTTTATTATTTTTGCAAAGAAGATTATGATGGGATGATATGATATCATTTGTTAGTTATTATTGTTTTCATCCAAATAGAATATGGACTCATATTGTCAATATTTACCTAAGTTGATTGTTAACCTGCATCAAATTCAATTTTTTTTATTCATTTTTGCAAATCTATGCTCATCGGCAAAGCAAGATAATCCTCAATCTTCTATGGTGCTCTGAGATGTATTGTCTTTGGTAGTCATCTAGGAGGTCTGCTATTTAATTGTGGGATGTATTAATGGTTGATAAAATATAATTTTTGGGAGTTAAAGAAGGTTGTTAGGAAACCTCTCACATTCTCCTAGAACATGGTATGACATATATACAACCTATATGTCAGACATTGCTTACCATCAAGTGCAGTTATGTTGTGAGAAAAATAAATAAAATTATCCCAAGACTAGGATTTAATTTGGAAAATTGTGGTCCTTGATATGCATACCTTCTACTATCATGTGTTTTAATAAATATATTTATGTCTGCCTTAATATGAATTTATTCTTTTATCTTTGCAAAATATATATAATCCTTATCTTACACCTCAATATCCTCAAATATATGGTGCATCTAGAACTGTTAGTACTCTATTATTAAAATAGGTTTTCAAAATGTAGTTGAAGCATTTTTTTCATATTCTTGAAAGAAAAAGGCCAACATATAAGAGATATCTTTGCTTCTGTAGCTTAAAATGGAAATATAGGACCCAAATTTGTTTATTTTGGTATGGAATTTTCACACACATACTCTACTTTTTGATGCCTCGTTAGGAGTCTGATTTATTTAAGTTTACCAAAAATTCTATATATGAAAATAAGAGAGATTGGATTACAAATGATGAAATATGGTTGTTAATATTGCTTATTTCTCCAATTCGTAAAGGGTGCTAGCTCAATGGAAGAGCACCTACCTTACAAAAAGGAGGTTGGTGGTTTGATTCCTCCATACCATACCATAAATTAATAAATGATATTGCAATGTATTTTTTCAATATACTACAAAACAACAAAAATTAGGGAAAAAATGACAAAGTATACTACCAAATGACGACAATTAATGATTAAGGAACTGGAAGCGCAAAGCGTCAAAGGAGGAAGGTTGTGTGGGATTTTTTCAAGAGGAGGTCCGTTTGATGGAAGACGGTGGAGGACAAAGGGGGAGGCAGCTTAGCCTCCCAAACCTCGGATGCATATGGCCTAAAGATTGGGGAGATCCTAATAAACCTAGCCCAAGGCCAGAATCAAGGTAAGGGACTAATGGTTAGGAAGCTAGGGAAGTGCATGCTGAAAGCAACCCTGATTCTATCCTTGATAGTTTGATCCATGAAGATAAGAGAACAGATCCAGTATATGTTAGATCATGATGTGATTGGTAAGTTTGTAGGCATGCAACCCTCAGAAAAATTCCTAGTTTGGTGGATCAATACGAACTAGAAACCAAAGGGTCATTTTGATCTACATCTGGGTTCCAAAGGTTTCTTCACCATCTCTTTCACCAATATAGAAGATAGGGATCGAGTTTTGGATGGAGAACCCTATTTTTATTATTCAGTGGGCCTTTTATTAATACCCTGGAAAGAGAAATTTTGTCCAGAGAAGGAGGATATGTGAGTTTCTCCAGTATGGATCAGGTTGTATTCCCGTCCAAGTGAATATTGGGACCCATAAATTATGGAGGATCTGGGGAACTTCTTGGGAAAATTTATCAAGGTCTCTGAACAAACAAAGATCCAATGCTAAACTGCTTATGCTCGGATGTAGGTTTGTATGGATTTATCCAAATAATTACTAGAAGCGATTAGAATGACATGGGAAGATGAGGAATGGATGCAAACCCTAGATTATGAATAGATCCCATTTCACTCTCATAGATGTCATGAATATGACCGTCTATTCTGAGACTGCCCAATGAATTCTCCAAATATAAATCCAGAGAATGGAGACGATCAACCAGATCGAGTTTTTTCAAAAGTCCCATCATAGAAAAGAGGCAGTCGAAAACAAGAAAATCAAGAGGTACATAAGAAAATAGCAGTCTCAAACAAGTTTGGGGCTATAGAATATCAAGAAGAGGAAAACCAAGACATACTCATGAAGGGGAATCCAGCTTCGCTACTCCAAAAAGGAAATCTTAAATCTGAAACCATGATGGAAGGAGAAATCAAGGATGACAAAGGGCAAGACGGAAAAGGACATGACTCGGGGGAAGATGTGGAAGACATGGACATAGGGTATCTAGATCTAGATGGAATTGAAAAATCCTGTGTGGATAAAGGGAAAGGTGACGTCCCACAGGAACAAGTAATCCTCCTAAAAGAAGCTATCATAAAGGCCTGATTGTCCAATCAACTAGGGATTAGCTCAGGATCTCGTAGGGAGATGAAGAAAAAACATGAGGGCCAACCAAAGAAGACTAGAAGAAAAACAAATAAATAGAGGGCATCAAAAGTAGGAAAGAGGCTGGTGGAGTTGGCTTAATACCCAACTATCGAATCGGCACTAGGTCTGTAAGTTTTCCTAATGAATATCTTATGTTGGAATATCAGGGGCTTAAACAACCCGTGGAAAATGAAAATTCTGAATAAAAATATCAAGCGGATAAATCCATCTATTGTCTTTCTGCAAGAGACAAAGTGTTCAATGACTCAGATCCAGGACCTTTGTAGGAAAATGTGGGAGAAATGTGAGGGTATGGTCATAGATGCCAGAGGTTTATCTGGAGGTCTAGGGTCCTTTAATGGGATCCCACCCAGGTGATTCTATAAGGATTCCAAGGGACTCGGTATTCCTTAACAGCTGATTTTTGGGTTGTTGGTTTCTCAATCTCAGGGAAAGTGACGAATGTCTATGGCCCCCAGAATGTTGGGGATAAGAAGGATTTTCTCCTTTCACTGTGAATCCTAAGCAAACATATGGCCAATACCCATTGAGTGGTGTGAGGATATTTCAACCTTATTACCTCTCTAAAGGGAAAAAAGGGAGGAAGGCATAGAGTGGAAGAAGAATGTGAAACCTTATGGGAAACCATTTAGGATATGAGCCTTGTGGACATCATTCTGGGGGAGGGATGGTTCACGTGGAACAAAAAGATAACAGGAGATAGACACATAGCGTCTAGATTGGATAGTTTCTTGGTTTATGAATCCATCATTGAAATAGGGAGTGAGGTCTATATTTCTACGCTTCCTGGTATGGGCTCAAACCACTGGCCAATTGAACTCATGTGGAGTGGTCTGGGCTCCCAATTTAAAAAACAATTCAGGTTTGAACAATTTTGGATGGAGCATCCAGACTTTCAAGAAAGAATTAAAACTTGGTGGGAGGAGTTGAGGGAAGGGGAGGAGGCGAGCATGCACAAATTCCAACAGAGTCTAAGGGACCTAAAGGCCAAGATCAAAAAATGGAATAAGGAAAAATTTGGCAACATCTTCTCAGAAGAAAAAAATGTTTGAAAATCACCTTCAGGAAATTCATTCGATAGGGACAAATGAAGGATATACCTTGGATATAAAAAAGGAGGAACTGAGTCTCTGTTCAAAGCTAGAGGAAAGATAAAAATAGGAATAAATTTTTTGGAGTCAAAAATCCCAGAACCAATGGCTAAAGGAAGCGGGGGGGGGGGAACGAAGTTTTTTCATCACTCTATCATTCAGAACATAATCCAAAATAATATTTTTTTTCTTAAGAATGCAAGGGGAGACTGGATAGAGACCAGGGAGGAAACTGAGGCTACCTTAAATATCCACTTATCGGATATCCGGAGGGATCCCAGGAAGGATCGAAGGGAGGATATAGATAAAATAACACGCCTTATCCCTTCCCTGGTTTCGAACAAACAAAATGAGTTGTTGATGAAACCCATAACTCTTAATGAAGTGGAGGAAGCAGTTTTCCAAATGAAATAAGGTATTTCCCCTAGGCCAAATGGTTTCATGGTAAATGTTTTCCATTGCTTTATGTATATGGTGAAGATGGATGTGTGGAGGATTGTGGAGGATTCTAGGGTTTCTAAATGAATCTTTCCAATGCTTAATGCAAATTTTCTAAACTTAATCCCAAAAAGTGAAGTGCGAGACTCCCCAAAAAAATTTAGGCCTATAAGCCTCTGTAATGTCATATATATAATTGTTACGAAGATCATAGAAAATCGCATGTAATCCATCCTATAGGGTATTATTTCCCCGTAGCACTCGGGGTTTGTGGAAGGAAGGAAGACCACTGATGGCATTATTCAGGTCCACGAAATGTTGCACTACATCAAGGTTAGAAAACTCTCAGGTATGATGGTTAAGTTGGATATTGCTAAATCTTATGATAAACAAAATTGGCAATATATTAGGAAAATGCTAGCAGCTTTTGGTTTCAGTAAGGATTAAATCAATTGGATTATGAATTTGGTGTCTTCATCTTTTTTCTCAATTCTCAGGAATGATGTCCCTTCCAGAATCATGAAACCCTTAATGGGTATGAGGCAAGGTGATACCCTATCCTCGTTCTTGTTCATTCTTATGGTTGAAGGGATAGGAAGATCCATTGTTTCCTTGAGAGACACTAATGAAATCAGATGGTTGAGCTTAGACTCAAGGTCTAGGAAGAAAACTCATCAGCATTTTTTTGACAACACCATGTTGATGGGCCACCCCTCTGTCCAAGAAGCTAGATAGTTCAAAATTTGCTTGGAAGTTTTTCGCAAAGCGTCGGGCTTAGAGGTCAACGAACAAAAATCCCAAATCTTCTTCTTTAACACGCCCAATATTTCTAGACGTAACATTTGTCAGACCCTAGGTTTTAAGGAGAGATTCCTTCCTTCCAAATATATAGGAAACCCCTTAATTAATTCAACGGTCAAAAATGGCTCATGGACAGACCTCCTGGACAATATGAAAAAGCGTATAGCGAATTGGACCTTGTGACCTTTAAATTTTGCCAGTCGACTGGTGTTGATAAAATATGTCCTATAGGCCATGCCAACTTATATTTTCTCTACTATGATGGCCCCTAAATCCATCTTGAAAGACCTCCAAAATTTGCAAAGAAAATTTTTGTGGAGCATCCCCCAGGAACCTTGAAAGTGGGCTCTGGTTAAATGGGAAACTGTCTATTCTCCAAAGAACAAGGGTGGTCTTGGTCTCAGAGATCCATAACTGGCCAATGTAATCAGTGGGGAAAAGGTCTGGTGGATATTGTTGGAATATATTATATTCCTTGGAAGGTAATAATTTCTTTGTATTATGTCTGAAGTTGTCTACAATCTTATGTAAATGAGTAATACATTTAAGCCATATTTATATGGTGGTGTATTTACTTGTGTAGAGTATTTGTCCATGATATTGTATTAAGAGATTTCATTTTGGAGAATTATATTATCCCACATGCATTATGTGAGAGTAATTCCTCCTCATCTCTTAGTATATAATAGGGTCTAGTGAGTCTCTACATAATCATGTATTCTTCATGTAGTAGTGGCACTATTGTGACATTGTTGTACATCATCTATATTCTTTGGGGTATTTGTGCTTTGCTCTCTTGTAAGAATGGAGAAGACATTCTAAAGATAATAGAAGGCAACCTTCCCGTCGATGTAACCCATTAGGGTGAACCACGTATATCGGTGTTCTCTTGTCCTTTTATTTTCCTATTCTTATCTTTTATGATATGTTGTTGGTTGCTTATATAGGTTAACTAGTTTAGCTTGACTTCTAACATAGTATCAGAGCGGGTTGCTATGGTCTAGTACCTTCTATAGATTTCAATCAATATCGATTATCATTTGGGAATTGTCATTTTGTTGTAGATTTTCTTTCTATCCGGTAGCCATTAGGCTTCTCTTTAGATCTGGGCATATTTCTACATTTTTTCTTTTTTACCCTAACTCTAACTTGTTGTGTAAGATTTTTGCAGATTTTTTTCAAGGGTTTCTTGATGTTTTTTTTGTAGATCTACTGATTTCGGGGCTCTCCTCAAGGAGATATTTCTTCTCATTATAAAAATGGCAGTTATAAAGAAGGGTCGTAACTTGGTCATTTTTTACCGCAATTTTAATTATAACATATTTTTGGAATTGGAAACACCATTCTCGATCCACCCACGTGACCAGAACAGAAAAATGGGCATTTCTAGGCTTCGTTTTGGTAATAAAAACGACAGTTATAAAAAATGGTCGTAACTTGGTGATTTCATACCGGATTTTTTATTAGAATCCTGTTTTTGGAATTGGAATAGCCATTCTGGATCCACATACGCATCCAGAACAGAAGACTGAGATTTTCTAGGCACATTTTTTCAAAGGGTTGTAAGTAAAAGTTTCACTTTCCTTTATTGTTTTTCTAACTGTGTTTTTTACAGATTCAGATTAGTACGGTAAAGTATTTGAGTTTTCTGTTATTCATTTTTTTCATTTAGGTTTTGCTTATAATCATGTTTATTAAGATACTATTTCTTGTTCTTGCTATATATTTGTCTCACATTTCTATATGGAAATATTGGCATCTTTTAAGGCCATGGATCTCTAGTATTTTGTCATGATGATAGCTATAAACCATCTAATGCTTAATATTTTTTAAATATACTTAATAATTAATTGGTTATTTTCTTTGTTTTGTTTATAAAAACAATTTTATAAGAACAATCTCATATGTGTTATCTAGTGATCATTATTTACTTTATTTATATGTTACTGTTGACCTTTGTGTAAAAGCAATTTCATTCTTTTATAAGTAATATCTTTATGATCATTATATGCTCTTGCTAATTAAATTCTTAAGTAAAATCATTTTTTTTAATCTATGTGATATCATATTTTTTGGCTTGTCATAAGTTATTTAATTGGGACATAGTTTATTTTTCATGTATTGCAGAGATTGTATCTAGTTCCTGTGCTATTTGTCTCTAACATTCCAATATGGAAGCATTGACATTTCCAAGGCATTTTGTCTCTTGCATATTTACATAGTGTTAACAAGAAATGAACCCATGATTAACACCATTAGTGACTTGTCATTTCATTATTTTTTATAAGTGATATCATGAGTTGATCATAATTTGCTATATGTTGATCATATTAAACATTTTGATTTATCTATATCTCATGTCATGTTTATTTCGATCATCTTTTACTCAATATTTATATGGCTTTGAGCAATCTTTAAATATTGAACTATTGACCATGAGCACCCTATTCTTGTTGCAATGAGATTTCTATTCTTATGATTGCAGAGGTTATCTTGTTCCCACTTGTCTCTAACGTTCCTATATGGAAGCATTGACATTTTCAAGGCATTCATCTCTTGCATATTAACCTCATACTAATAAGAAATGCACCTATGCTTCACATTAGTTTCTTGATGACTAAATTTTCATATATTAAAGTGAAATCTTTGGCTCACTATTTATATGGTGTGGCTGACACTTAATGTGTAAAAGTAACTTCATTTTCCTTAATGAGCAATTTAATCTTTTATTTGATCATATTATGTTTTCATTCCTTTATATGATGTTTTCTAACCTTTGGTATATAAGCATTTTCCTTTCTATATGAGCAATTTTGTTTTATGATCTTTATATGCTTTAATATTGAAAGTTCTTGTGCAGATAAGTTCTTTGTTTAGCTTTCACCTTATTCCAGAAATGATGAAGAACCATCTTCTACTGCTAAAGTCATGATGTTCATCTGTATGATATTATTTTCGATGTATAGACCATTGGGGTCTTGTTTCTTTGATGTTTGAGGTCTTCTATAGATATTTATACTGCACCTTGATTGTAAGAATGTCTGTTATCTGCATGTGTATTGGCCATCTGGGTTTTTTTGTACATTGTTGTGGTCTTCTTAGCCACATGTTCTGTTGTATCCATCGTCAGAAGGTATTTGTACATTGGTGTGGATGTTATATCAGATTTCTTCAGCTATCATGTATGGTTGTGATGATTCTTTTGGTGATCTGGGCATATTGCAATTGGATTACATCACATGTTATCGGCATTCTATTGTTGGGTCTTTCATCATACAACCTAGTTCATGTGCACTTTCATGATTCAGTAAGAAGCGGTTGTTCATCGTCAAATTCCATCAGCCAAAGTGTTCTTCTTTTTCATCTTTGGTTCTTCTAGAAGTTGTCATCAAGGGGGAGCAGTAATGACTCCTTCCTTCTTTAGTGTTAGTGTGGGCCCTTCTCCCAACCATTATTAAGGGGGAATGTTGGAATATATTATATTCCTTGGAAGGTAATAATGTCTTTGTATTATGTCAAAAGTTTTCTACAATCTTATGTAAAAAAGTAATACATTTAACCCATAGTTATATGGTGGTGTATTTACTTGTGTAGAGTATTTGACATGGTATTGTATTAAGAGATGTTATTTTGGAGAATTATATTATCCCACATGCAATATGTGAGAGTAATTCCTCCTCGTCTCTTAGTATATAATAGGGTCAAGTGAGTCTCTACATAATCATGTATTCTTGATTTAGTAGTGGCTCTATTGTGACATTATTGTACATCATCTATATTCTTTGGATTATTTGTGTTTTTCTCTCTTGTAAGATTGGAGAAGACATTCTGGAGATAATAGTAGACTACTTCCCGTGGATGTAACCCATTAGGATGAACCACGTATATCGGTGTTCTCTTGTCCTTTTATTTTCTTGTTCTTATCTTTTATGATATGTTGTTGGTTGCTTAGATAGGTTAAGTAGTTTAGCTTGGCTCTACTATTATAACAAAGATGGGTCTCCCATTCTGAGGAAACATGGGATAAATTATGCTAAAGGCTGGGAAAAACTAGATCTCATCAGATTTTCTGAAAATAAAACATGACCCATATTTGGTGAACATCATGGATGGGGAGGAGTTTGGTTCATAATCATATTTTCGGGGAGGTTAGGAATGGACAAATGGCCAGGATATGGGAATACTTATGGAAACATATTCCTCCGATGGGACGGGGGAATTTTTTTAATCTCCAGGAGGAATGCAGGGCCCAGGGTATCTCTAGGGTTAAGGAAATATGGGAAGACCATGAGGCCACCAATTGTCATAGAAGTTAGGAACCAAGGCAATGGTGGGAACGCCTAGGCCCAGTGGAGGAATTCGATCATTTAGAAGAATCCCTAGACAACAAACGGATATGATGGAATGAGGGAAATGATAAAATTCGATGGGGATGTTCTCGGAAGGGTTCCTTTACCCTGAAAGAAGCCTACGATATTATGACTGAAAGTGCCATCAACCCAGAAGACCAAAAATGGGGAAAATTATGGGACAAAACGTTGTGGCCCAAGATAACAATTTTCAGTTGGATAGTTCTAAAGAAAAGAAACTTAAGAGGAGAGAACTTTAAAAAAAAAAGAGAATGGTTGGGCCATACCGATGTTGCCTCTGGAAGGGCACCGAAAATACCTTTTAGCACCTTCTGGATTCCTATTCTTTCACCTCCACCATTTCAGAAAACAGGACAAAAATTTTCCACCACTCTAACCGAGTGAGGAATAATCCATCTGGCACCTTAATAGATTGGTCCAACAAACCCTTCCATAACTGTATTCTCAACTGTTTGTGGGATATTTTCCCCCACTTCATCCTCTGGGAAATATGGAGGGAAAGGAACTCAGGAACCTTCCAAGGAAAGGCTAACCCTAAAGGTTGAATATGGGAGTGCATCACGAGGAAAATGAAGTAGACTATTCTCTCGGAGGCTTGGGAAGATGCAGACTGGGAAACGGAGTGAAGAGAGGCTACCATCATGTTGTCCTTGGGATTCTCTGGATCGAAGACTTTAGCAATTTGTAGATTGTGCCCGAAAAGGATGTCACGAAGCCCAGACAAATGGTATCCTCCTTCATAAGGATGTTTCAAACTGAATTTTGGCGTGGCTTCAAAAGGAGACCTGGATCTGGTGGGATATGGATTCATTATCCGAGGTTTCAGAAGCTCAATGATAGGTTGTGGGTTTGGTTTTCCGTGTTGGGAGACAAATAATACAACAGAAGTCGAATGGTTGTTGCAGGGCCTAGAGATGGTGGAGGAAAAAAATGGATACTACTGATGGTCGAAGGGGATTCCAAATTAATTATTAACCTTGCCTCAAAACTGCAAAACGAGACTCAGAGTGCCAAGGTGGTGCAATTGTGGCTCCTAGAAGGAAAGTTAGAAACACTCAGATGCATTCTGGAATATGGATTAGCAACTCGTTTCCTCCATGTTTAATGCCAAGGAAACATGGCAGACATGCTCGAAAATATGGGCTCAGAAACCCTCCAGGTGGTTAAGGAGACGAACTGGCACATGATCTCGAACAAGATAGGGAGACAAAGGTGTATGGATCTAATGGACTAGGATATGATAGGTACTCATGGTGAAAGCAAGATAGGACACCAAGCACATTGAGGGTCCCTTTGAACATGTGATTAGACATTGGGAATATCTGTGAACCCATCTTATGGCCACGTGTATCTTAACTCTCCTCCGCTTTGTCATTAAGAAACCTCATAGTCGACACCTCATAGTACGATCAGACTCAAAAGGTGGAATTGGGAATGTTAAATTCTTTTGTGGTAATATCCATTTTAGGACCATGGACTGGATATAGATCATTATGACCAAGCCTATGGTAATGATGTCCCTAAGAGGGAAATTTCTATATAGGAGGATGTAGGGTGACAGGATGAAGTGCATGTGTTTCGTGTATTTGGATCCTCTTGCTCTTTACGTAAAAGCTCCCATTTTTTTGAGTTGGTCTGAAGATTCCCCCATGGAAGGAAGCAAGGGACGAGGTAAACGTCTCCTAAACTAGGAGGAGATTCCAGGGAGATTCACTAGATCCCAGAAAAAGACGTTATGGGAGTCTTCTATGTTTGAGCTCGAGCTTCCTCAAGACATTCAAAATTGCATTTCTGAGATGGAGAAGCATTTATGGGAGGAACTTTATTGTAATATTTTTCATGATGAATGCTGCAAGGTCGAGGAATGGATCCTTGACCATGGTCACATGGTGGGAAGGGTGAGTCTTTATGAAAAAATGGTGGCTTTGTTCTGGGTAATGAAGAACCTTGTGGGAATATCATATTGGGATAAGCAGGGTGAAGAATTGGAGGCCAAGATCTAGACCCAATGGAGGGAGTCCATCAATGCCGATATTCAATGTCTGAATTCCAAGGTGGATTTTCTCATCTCTTGGTTGAGCTCAGTGCTCGGTTTTGTCTTCTCCAGTGATGTACCAGAAGTATGGCATGGTCAACGCAAGCCAGGGTGGGGGCCAATATCTTTCTTACATCTTGTTGTGATGTCTTGTGATGGCAAAAGTGTTTTGATGCCCCTCAGCAGGATCTGTTTATTGCATCTCTCTGATGGTTTCTGCTGTAATAGTTGTTTTTTCCAGCTGAAGTTAGTTTTGGGTCCAATTGTAGTAGGAGGTATTAAGTCAATTCATAGTAGAAGGTTTTGTTTTGTTGGGTTCCTTACCCTATGTGGAATTGTAGTCTTATGGAGGGAATATGATCAGAGTCCCAAAGGAAGGTGGTTAGTCAAGTTCAAAGGGATGAAATATGGCAAAAGAACTCTATGTCGGATATAATTTTTCTTCTATTATTAATATAAAATGATGATATCTTACTTACAAAAAATAATAATTAAAATGACAAAATATACCACCAGTTGACGATAATTAATAAATAGAATTGTTGGGGCTCCGACCCTAAGGGTCCTTAGCTTTGGTAACTCCGCGGTTTTTGTGGAAGTGTAAGCGGAGTTACAACCTAAAAATAGTCTTAGGGGTGTCGCGGGTGGGTCGAAACCCCTTTTTGTAATTAACCCTTGGTATAAATCTGGGGTTAGGGTTTCGGGCACCCATGGTTTAAGTCCATGGTTTTGTAACAGTGCGCTATATAAATAGGCACTTATGTAAAGAAGTAGGGTTAGGTCTTGAATGATTATCTTACGAAGCTATTGTAATGCGAAGATAAGAGATTGTATAAGGGTTTTTGTAAGAAGGTTAAGTCCCAACTGTGTGCGTGGACGACCTCTGTAGCTGTGTGCGCAGAGGGGTTTTTGGTGAAAAGGAAGATCTGCAGCTGTGTACGCAGAGGCCTACTACTGTGTGCATGGCTTTGAGGACTGAAAGGATCTGCAGCTGAGTGCGTAGATCAGAACTATCGTTTTAGTTGTAAAGAGTTGAATAAAACGCAGTTTTGTGGATGTAACCCCTACACTGGGGGTGAACCGCGTTACATCTGGTGCTGTGGTTCATTTGTGTTGATTTGTTATTATATTTTATGCCCTGGTAAGTAAATAACTGATAAAATAAGATTGCTGTTAATAACTAGCTTCGCTGTGAATTCCCAGATAAGGGCTGTGCAAGTAACTGTTTGTTTAACCGTGAAGCTACATATTTGATAATAGAAGCATTGTGATAAGTGATTATTAATAGTTAAAGACTAAAGGTACAATAAGATTCTCTCTTCTGCTTGCAGAAACCTGATTCTACGGCACCCCATAGCTGTTTCGGGTGAGACTGTAGCCTGTTCACAGGCTGCTGCCGAAAGGGCCAACACTGTGGGTCTTTTGTTGGTGTGAAGTTAAAGGTAAAACCCGGGTCTGCCCAGTTAGCCCAACAAATTGGTTTCATTTCCAGTTGAACTTAGTATCTGTTGAAGAGGGATCTATGTCGTACCTCGAGGGCTATGTTTTGGCAACCCTCTATAAAAGAAATTGGTGATTGGATCGAAGAAACCTATTTGAAGTTTGCAGAACAAGAAAATAAAGATCCCCGTCGTAGCGCGGAAATTGTTTTGCAAAGGTACGTATTTTTCAATGTTCATGAAATTTTCTTTGGTACTATACACATAGAGTTGCACCAGTGGTTATCCAGGTTAACAGAAAGGAGGATGAACTTCCAAGAAAACCAGTTTCCTCCTTGGACCCCCGCAAGAATCGCTATCTTGAAAAGAGTGAACAATGCGATCTCGCGAGCAGTGGATTTCTGGACTGCACGAACTCTCGAAGCATTTGTGACAGAGTTCGCCATCGACACAAGTACCTCCTTTAGCGAAGCTGAACGACAATTTTTCAAAGGACCAAGGGGTAAGTACTTGAACCTATTTAGTTTGAATATTAAAATACTATTGGCTGAAAAAGGAATCTTGCTTATAGAATCAGATTGTTAGATCTAGTATTGCTAACCTATGATTCGAAGTGACTGGGACTTCGACGAGCGAAGTGGTTTGCTGCGAAGCGGCAAAAGATATAAGAGAGATCTCGGCCCCTCTACTGAGTATACACCTTTAAGCTCTGAAGCCTCTAAGTTCGCCGAAGCCCCCTCTATTATAAACCCTCCTATAACCCCGCAGCAGAGACCTATTATCCCTGAGAACCTGTCGCAGTCTGAAAGTAACCCTAGCCCGAGTATCCCTGTCGCAGGTCAGTATTCCCCAGCTAGTTCAAACCCTTCCTCACCCCCTAGATCCCAGATGGCCCATGTTCATGATGACATCAAACTATCGGTTTTTAAAGGAACTGGGTCAGAAGATCCAGAACAGTTCTAGTTTCTATGCGAAGCTGTGTGGACCGCGAAGAACATTACGGACATAGATGTTCGACGAGCGCAGCTGATCACTTCTTTCAGAGACCGAGCCCTAACTTGGTTTATGAAGTTTGCTAGCACGTAGAATCCTATCTTGGCTGACATCAAAGTAGCACTAATCCGAGAATTTAAGAAACCTAAATCAGAGTCGCAGTGCATCACTGAGTTAAAAGAGATTCAACAGTGGCGAGGTGAATCTGTGTGGGACTTTGATCAGAGATTCAAAGTTCTGCTTGACCAAGTTAGCTTCACGATTGGACCAGTACAACATAAGGAGTGGTTTATTGCAGCATTATTACCTCACATCATAGCTCCACTCATGCAACAGAAGGTTGTTGATCAGCAAGAGGCCTTAGAGATTGCCATAAAGCTTGAAACCGCACCTGTCGAAGGTAATTCTGGCATAGCTCAAATTCAAGCATAGCTCGCGGAGATGGCTTTAGAGCTTCGTGACATGAAAAAAGGGAAACCCATTCGTGAAGAGGTATGGTGTATACGTTGTCGAACAAAAGGCCACGACAAGGACCAGTGTCCGGCGCTGAGAAACTATCTGAATACTGGCGCACCAAACCCGCTGAATCCTAGTGTTCTGTACTGTGAGATCTGTCGAACTACTGGCCAGCATCGATCGGAAGACTGCTATCTATTACAGAGGTATGTTCAAGTCCCGGAGAACCCTTACTATAAATTCTGTAAATCAGTAGGCCACAATGAAGATGAATGTCGCAGCTTTGACCTTATGAGGAAGCGAACCTACGACACTTATAGGATCTACCCGGATGCACAAGGCAATGATGGATATGGTTACCGAGGTGGTCGAGGTAGTTTTAGAGGCCGTGGTCGTGGTATACCTGGAGGAGGTCGAGGTTAAGTTATTTGCTATAACTGCAATCAGGCAGGACATCTAGCTCGAGACTGTCAAAACCCAACCACGACATGCCGATACTGCAGAGCAGTCGATCATGTCATCGAGCAGTGCCCACAGTTGCTAGCTAAAATCCAAGAAAGGAACAGCAAACCTAGTCCGAGTGTCCAGTTGATTGCTGTCGAGCCACGACCAATCCCAGCTGTTAATGTTGTTACAAGAAGTGGAGCTACGACAGATGTGCAGTGTCAGGCGAAGCAACCTAACGAAGCTTGGGTTCGCAAGGCCGTAGAGAAGACTCCAGCATTTGATGTTCGACGAGAAAAAGAAACTTTTTTGGAAGCCAGACAAGACTTTGTTGATCCAGATTTGCTAGCAGCAAACAAGCAGCATCAGCAGCTGCAATCCCAGGAAGACTCACAAGGCCAAGTAAGTACTCTATCATCGTTTTTACAGAGTTGCATCAAATTGTTAAGAAATCAGAATGCCTTAAATGAATTACAAAAATTTATTCAGTCTTGCGAACCTCAGCAAAGCCCTGGTAAGGAAAAAGCTGTCAGTAGAATTAGAAGGACTGGAAGAGAGATGAGACTACATGCTCAGATAGGAGAATATGACATGAAGGATATTATTTTAGATCTGGGTTCAGAAGTCAATATCTTAACTAAACAGACATGGGAACAAATGGGAAATCCCACCCTTGACTGGTCCCCTATCCAATTGAGATTAGCCAATCAGCAAAGGATTCTGCCTTTAGGAAGATTCCCTAAAGTACCAGTGGATATAGATGGAGTCAGTACTGTAGCAGATTTTGAAGTTATTGAGATCATTGATGACAGTAACCCCTATCCAGCTTTGCTAGGAATTGAGTGGGCAATAGATAGTGATGCGGTTATCAATCTTAAAAAGAGACAAATGACTTTTGAAGGGAAGGGATTGAGAGCTATACTACCATTGGATCCTTCTCAAGGAGAAAGATATACGGAGCCAGTCAGAGAGGAATATCAGGATATTCTGGACCACATCTATAATATCACAGCTAAAGAAGAAGATTATGTCGAGCCTAATGCCAAAGGTGTAATGGATTGGCAATGTGATAGCTCCTGCATGTCTGATTTAGATGATGGTCTAGAGAATTGGCAGAATCGACTATACGAGCTACATGGCCATCGGTGCGCATGAATTACCAAATCTCTTAGATGCCTTAGTGCACAGGCCAGAGATTTGCCTACATATGATGGGTTGACAGACCCAGGAAAATTTATTGCGTAGTTCTCAGAACAAGTGCCAGAATCACAGAGAATGCAGACTCTGGAAGCAGCATTAAGAGCTACAGCAATGAGATGGTGGAATGGCCACAGGAAGTATATTCATAGTTGGGAAGCTTGCCAGAAATTTCTACGCCTCAGATTCATAGATCAATCTCAAGAGGTGCAAAGCAAGTTCAATGGGAAGAATAGTCCTCAGGAACATTTGAAGCAATGTTATGCAGCATGGGAACATGTACCTCGCGAGGAATGGGTGCATAAGTTTGTGCACACTTTGGAACCTATAGCAAAAAATTGGTATACGGAGGTTGAACTCCGACATGGTACTGTAAGTTGGGACGATCTTGTTGATAGTTTTATGCTTACATTTTCTATTAACGAAGTTTGTCCTGCTTTAGATGCAGCTGTTAGATTGATCCGTACTAAGATATTTGATGACCAAGAAATAGGGGAATACCAAACAGATTGGGAAGCACAAGAAGCTAATGCAGTTGAATGTTACAACCTCGCAATTGACGAGGATGATGATCCGTGTAACATTAACATCCCTGAGTCAGAAGGAAACTGCGAAGTATGCGGACTAGTGGTCGAAGCACCTGAAGTGACTCAGCCTCTGAAGACGCGGACCGTAAACATTGGGTCAGAGGAAAATCCCAAGTATGCTACAATTGGAGATTATTGGGATGATGAAATGGTGAGAAAAGTGACCCAACTTCTCCACGAATATCAGGACCTATTTCCGACGAAGTTTTCCGAGATGAAAGGTATCCTTGGTGATATAGGAGTAATAAAGATTCCTCTGAAACCTGATGCGAGGCCTGTGAAACAGCGTCCCTATAGGCTAAACCCTAAGTATAAAGAAAAAGTTAGACTGGAGCTCGATAAGATGCTTGCCGCAGGAATTATAGAGCCTGTCGAAGAGTCCGAATGGGTCAGTCCGATTGCAGTACAAGAAAAGAAGACTAAGGGCAAAATCCGAATATGTGTCGATCTAAGGAAGTTGAACGATGCGTGTCTGCACGATCCCTTTCCCACTCCTTTTACAGATGAAGTCCTCGACAATGTCGGAGGTCAAGAAGTCTACTCTTTTACTGATGGATTTTCAGGCTACCATCATATCAGAATTGCTCCAGAAGACCGACATAAGACAACTTTTGCTACAGAAATGGGATCCTTTCAGTATACAGTTATGCCCTTCGAATTGAAGAATGCACCTGCTATGTTTTCTCGAGTAGTCATCTGTGCATTTAAAGAATTTATACATAAATTCTTAGAAGTTTATTTTGATGATTGGACTATCTTCAGGTTACTAAAAGATCACATTGCTAGTTTAAGACTTATGCTGGACAAGTGTAGACAGCACCAGATCTCCTTGAATTTGAAAAAGTGTATCTTCTGTGCACCCTTTGGAATTTTGCTAGGTCATATTGTTTGTAAGCAAGGATTGATGGTAGACCCTACGAAGATAGCAATCATTGTGAATTTGCCTCCTCCGAAGTCTATTAAGCAACTTCGCACTACCCTTGGTCACACTGGATACTACAGGAAATTAATTAAAGGATATGCCTAGATCACAGCCCCGATGGAGAAACAGCTGAAGAAAGAGATTAAGTTTGAATGGACACCTGAATGTTAAGCAAGTTTGGACATTTTAAAAGAGAAGATGGTGACTGCCCCTATTTTAGTATTTCCTGATTGGAATAAGGAGTTTCATGTGCATGTCGATGCATCCTCCATCGCTCTGGGTATAGTATTGGCTCAGACAGGTGCAGGTAACATTGATCACCCTATTGCCTTTGCAAGTCGCAAACTATCAACAGCAGAGAAGAAATATACCATGATAGAAAGGGAAGGTTTAGCCATGGTATATGATTTGCAAAAGTTCTGACATTATCTGTTAGGCTCTCATTTTAAGATGTTCACTGACCACTCTGATTTGAAATATTTGGTTAACAAACCTGTGCTAGGTGGAAGGATATGTAGATGGCTCATCTTGTTTCAGGAGTACGACTTTGAGATCATAGTTAAGCCAGGCAGACTTAACCTGGGACCTGACCATCTGTCGAGGCTTGAGTCAGGGGAAGAGCCCACTAGCCTGGACGAAGGTCTTCCTGATGCCCAGTTATGTACCATCCAGATGGTTGATGATTACTTTCAAGATATTGTTCAGTATTTGGCTACAGGATACGCACCGTCGGAGATGACAACTCAGTAGAAGAAGCAGTTGGTGGTTCGTGCTGCTGATTTTAATTCAATAGCAAGACAACTATACAAGATGGGACCAGATGAAATACTGCGCAGATGTGTCCTCAAGCATGAAAAACCATTGATCTTGGCTTAAGCACATTCTGGAGCAGCAGGAGGTCATTATGCAGGGAAAGCTACAATGCAGAATATTTTGGCAGCCGGCTTGTGGTGGCCTACACTTCATAAGGATGCTAGGGAGTACTGCCACAGTTGTGATATCTGTCAAAGGACAGGAAAACCATCCAGGAGGGATGAGATGCCCCTCATTCCGTAGGTAACTTTACAGGCTTTTGACAAATGGGCTATTGATTTTGTTAGACCCATAAACCCCCCTGCAAAGAAATCAGGAGCAAGGTATATTATTACAGCAACTGAATACCTTACTCGTTGGGCTGAAGCTCAACCAGTCAAGGATTGTAGCGCTGCTACAGCTGCGAAGTTCATCTTCAACAATATCTTAACAAGGTTTGGATGTCCTAGAATTCTTATGAGTGACCAAGGGTCACACTTTTTGAATAAAACTATCGAAGCATTGACTGAAGAATTTCAAGTATATCACCAGAAGAGTACTGCGTACCATCCTCAAGCAAATGGAACTATGGAATCCTTCAATAAGATTCTTGAGCAGGCTCTGACCAAGGTTTGTAATATCAATAGAAATGATTGGGATCTCAGAATCCCGACAGTGTTATGGGCTTATAGAATCACTTGCAAGAAGTTGACAGGTCACACACCTTTTAGGCTGGCTTATGGGCAAGAAGCAGTTATGCCAATGGAGTATATTATTCCTAGTCTCAGAATAGCTTCTTTCACAGAGATGGATGACCTAGGTATGTTGAATAAAAGGCTAGCCCAAATAACAGAACTAGAAGAAGACAGATTCATTGCAGGGTTCCAGCAGCAAGTGCAGAAGGCTAGAGAAAAAGCATGGCATGATAGGCATATCAAAAAGAAGCAATTCCAGAGTGGTGATCTTGTACTCTTGTATGACAGCAAATTCATGAAGTTCCCTGGAAAGTTTAAGACCCATTGGAAAGGACCTTACATAGTTCAGAAAGTTAGTGATGGTGGCACAGTCCAGTTAGCCAAATTAAATGGAGAAACTTTGCCTTCCATGGTGAACGGAAGTCGGTTGAAGAAGTACAGGGACAAACCGGGACCCTCTAATTAGAAATAATACAAGAAAGAAGAGTCTAAGTACCAAGAACAGTTGAAAGTGGGTACTAGACTATAACTAAGCTGTCAAAAGGTCGCGGGTCGTGCGTCACATGTAAATTCGAAGGTCCTTAGAATGGCACAGCTAAAAGTTGAGTCACAGATTAAAATTATGACTGCCCGGGAAGATCAGATTTGGCGGCACTGGCACGTGCTCTACATTGACCATCCTCAATGATGAGATTTTACGAAATCTAGCGGCACATGTATGATATCCACGACACTTGGGTCAGATTTGCTATCCATCATGACCCATTATCACAAATCCTGATCGCCAGAGTCCTTAAAAAGACATCCAGCTCCTACAGTTCGTCGTCTATAGTTCTGCATTTCAGACCATGTCGAATGACTGTAAATCCTAGAAGCTGTTACGAGCGGTCAGAGAGAGAAGTCTGCAGAACCTTCTGAACAATTCGTCGAAGCAGACATGCCTAACCAAGGCACAAAGAAAGGCAGAAGTTCGCTCTAAGAGATCCGAAGAAAGGCAGAAGTGCGCTCTACGTCGCACAAAGAAAAGCCCCGTTCTGCATGGGAAAATTCTGCAGCATCCCAAGCTGTAGCCTCCTGGGTCAGCAGAACCAGGGTGGATGTTTGTCTTATGCACCTTGACACATAATTCTGAGGGGACCCGAAGTTGTGGATGGTCAAGTGCTCGGCAAGCAGATTGAAAGAAGGGGCTGCTGACAGATTCAGAAGGTTGTTACCAGCATAAAAATTCCAAAGGAAATGCAAAAACATCCAATGACCATATGAATGGCTTCAGCACACTGCATACTATGTATCACCAGTAAGATTCTCCCACCAGAAGAGTCGCAGAGTGCCCCGGGATGGGCCACAAGTGAGTCTTAGGGGCATGTTGCGGCTCCGACCCTAAGGGTCCTTAGCTTTGGTAACTTTGTGGTTTTTGTGGAAGTGTAAGCAGAGTTACGACCTAAAAATAGTCTTAGGGGTGTCGCGGGTGGGTTGAAACCCCTTTTTGTAATTAACCCTTGGTATAAATCCGGGGTTAGGGTTTTGGGCGCCCATGGTTTAAGTCCATGGTTTTGTAACAGTGTGTTATATAAATAGGCACTTATGTAAAGAAGTAGGGTTAGGTCTTGAATGATTATCTTACGAAGCTATTGTAATGCAAAGATAAGAGATTGTATAAGGGTTTTTGTAAGAAGGTTAAGTCCTAGCTGTGTGCATGGACGACCTCTGCAGCTGTGTGCGTAGAGGGGTTTTTGGTGAAAAGGAAGATCTGCAGCTGTGTGCGCAGAGGCCTGCTGCTATGTGCGTGGCTTTGAGGACTGAAAGGATCTGCAACTGAGTGCACAGATCAGAACTGTCGTTTTAGTTGTAAAGAGTTGAATAAAACGCAATTCTGTGGACGTAACCCCTACACTGGGGGTGAACCACGTTACATCTGGTGTTGTGGTTCATTTGTGTTGATTTGTTATTATATTTTATGCCCTTCTAAGTAAATAACTGATAAAGT
Source organism: Pseudotsuga menziesii (assembly GCA_001517045.1). Taxonomy (NCBI): domain Eukaryota; kingdom Viridiplantae; phylum Streptophyta; class Pinopsida; order Pinales; family Pinaceae; genus Pseudotsuga; species Pseudotsuga menziesii. The sequence goes on from LPNX010940595.1 coordinate 555,894, forward strand.
AAGATTGCTGTTAATAACTAGCTTCACTGTGAATTCCCAGATAAGGGTTGTGCAAGTAACTGTTTGTTTAACCGTGAAGCTACATATTTGATAATAGAAGCATTGTGATAAGTGATTATTAATAGTTAAAGACTAAAGGTACAGTAAGATTCTCTCTTCTTCTTGCAGAAACCTTATTCTGCGGCACCCATAGCTGCTTCGGGTGAGACTATAGCTTGTTCGCAGGCTGCTGCCGAAAGGGCCAACACTGTGGGTCTTTTGTTGGTGCGAATTTAAAGGTAAACCCGGGTCTTCCAAGTTAGCCCAACAAGAATGACTAAATATACTACTTGTTGGTGTTAATCAATGACAACAACTATTAAATAAAGGAGTAGTTAACAACAGCCAATGACTAAAAAAAACTACTAAATATTCTACCAAGTTGACGAATCGAAACAACCAATAAATGAATAATTTTCTTAGTCATAAATTTATTCATGTTAGGAGTGACTGGAAATATACTACTATTAGTTACATGACTAAAATTAGTCATTTACATGTTAATTTTAGTAGTTTTTATAGTCATAAAATTCTCTTTTCATACTAGTGACAAGAAACAAGATTCTGATAAAGAAATGAATACTAGTCCTTGAATACCAAGTCCAAGATGAAGATCCCAAGCAAATAAAGTGAAAAAAGGGGGTGATGAGTCTGATTGTCAGGATCCAAGGGGGCAGTTCCTCTTTTCATTTGAATCCCTTTGTGATACACATACCTAGTGGTTGTCCAAATGGTGGATAACTCGAAGTTCCCCTTTTCCCTTTTGTCTAGAATCCATTAGTCTCCCTGCACTAGAAAATTTCACTTGACCAACCTTGTCTAACCATAATTAATCCCAACCCAAAGGAGAAAATAGCTCTTGTCAAGACCTTGGTGTTGTCCTAGTATTGGTTAATGGATAAATGAACCATCCCATGAACCTATTTGAAGATATATACATGATTTTATATAATTATGTAGGGCATGACTAGATATGTGATCAGTCAATTATTGTGATTACTTGTATTCTTATATCTGTCCACACGAGCACTCTTTGCAACAAGTCCATCAATGGCATATGACAGAGGTATACTTCATCAAGCCAGTGCTTCAGATTTATTCAGTTTACTGTAAAATTAGAGCATATATATCTAGGAACATAAACAAGAGATATATACTACCAAAAATCAATCAAAAACCAATTAATCATGTAACAAATGAGATATCATAAATCATTACCAAAAATAGAAGCAGGTAGGAAGAACAAGAATTATGTATTTCATTAATTGTAATGAATGGAGGTGAACAAAATACCTAGCAAGGCAATTTGATTTAGGTTAGGAGGTTATTTGAATAGCTCATGTAGTGCTTGGAGACTAGTCAAACTTAATTAGAGCCATAGACCCTTAATTATGCATGCACACTCACCTAGACTAATTTTAACTGACCCAAGACTCCCCAATCACTAGTTCTAATTGAGTGATGTGCAAGAAAATAAATTTATGTGCATGAAAATTCCAAAAATCACTCAACTAGGGCGTATAGGGTTTGTTAGGGCTAGTTAGCGTTAGTTAGAACCTATATTAGTGGAGAGAATCTAGTCCTCAATTAGTTCCAGGTTCAATCACTCCTAAAATAAGCTAATAATTCCTCAAATCAGGAAATGCACCCCTAATTCTAAGAATCTAACACAGGGTTGACTCAATTGGTCAATTTGGATGGCATTTGTCCCACTAGAATTACTAGGTCAAGGTATATGTGGCTAGGTAGAGGGTTATATTCACTATCAACCCCCCATAATCCTAACTAGGTTAAAAGAAAATGGGTCCCGACAATTTGCGACATATTAGGTACCCAAAACACATAAACAAATTCTCTGAAAATTGGAAAGAGGAAGAAAACCACATGGGAACCCCCCCCCCCCCCCCCCCGCCCAACCCATAAAACAAAGTGAGAAGATAAAGCTTTAAGAAGTCTTCACTCCCAAAGTATATATCAACTAGGGAAACGGTTCTCAAAGAAGGGATTTGCATAGATCCCTTCAAACCTTTATGAAATCTTCCTTCTTTCGAAGTGCATGTGATCCCATTCACAAGACCCAAACACTTTGAAGTTATTTATGGTGGTTCTTGAGCACTCCTTTATTTTAATGGAGCAAATCCCTTGAAGATTTTGTTCATAACTTGGTGAACTGTAGGAGCAAAGGCGATAGATCCAAAGACTGAGAAGAAATTCTATAGGAATTATTCAACGACTTAATTTGGGACAAGATATCCAATGGCTTCTTCAATTTCAACTTGCTTTGGGACAAGTTATCCAATGGCTTCTTCAATTTAAACTTTATTTGGGACAAGTTCTCCAATGGATAGAAGAAATGTGTAGATCTCCTCTTCTTCTGAGCATGTAAAAGGGTACTTGTCAGTTGAATGGTGGATCATGGATGTGCATATGTCCTCGTATTCCATATGTTGTGAATATTTTGGGGCCTCTTTCATCCTCTCAATGTATGCCAATATGTCCTTATAGGACATGTGTTGTGAATCTTTTGGGGCCTCCTTCAAAAATATTGGATCTCACATACCAACTATGTAACAACTAATATGGAGAGATAAGATATCCATGTATGTAAATGATCTCTCTAATGGCTGCAAATCATCTCTTTGGTGGCTACAATATTCAACGAGATTTGATCTAGCATACCAATTATGTAATAACTAATATGGGGAGATAGGATATCCATGGCTAAAAATGAGATCTCTAATGGTTGAAAATCAGCTCTTTTATGGATTCAAATGAGTTTTCTAATGGTTGAAGACGGTCTCTTTTAATGGCACATAAACAAGAGAGATATAATATGAAAATTAAATAAACAACTAATTAATCATGTAACAAATGATATATCATAGATCATTACAGAAAAACTAAAAGCATATAGGAAGAAAAAGAATAATGTATTTCATTAATTGTAATGAATTGAGGTGAACAAAATATATATCGTCGAAATTCAAATTAAGTCGGGAGACTATTTAAATTTCTCATGCAATGCTAATAGACTAGTCAGGATTAACTAGAGCCAAAGACCCTTATTTAGCCATCCCCACTCACCTAGACTAAGTTTAACTAACCACGGACTCCCCAATCACTAGTTATGACTAAGTGATGTGCAAGCAACTGGATATATGTGCATGAAAATACCTAAAATCACTCAATTGGGGCACTTAGGGTTTTTTAGGTCTAGTTAGGGTCAATTAGGACCTAGATTAGTGGAGTGCATATAGTCCTCAACTAGTTCCATCCTCAATCACTCCTAAAATCAAGGCAGAGTTCCTCAAATTGGGGAAGGCACCCCCAAATTATAGAATGCACCCCAAACTATAGGAATCTCAAGTGGACAATTTGTATAAGGTTTATCCCACTAGCTTCATTAGGTCAAGGTCTAGGTGGCTAGGTAGAGGGTTATTTGATCTAACAAGTAAAGGGTTACCAGTGCCATTTTTCAGTGTTCCGGGGAGTTTGAATGGAGGGTATGCCATATCTTGGGATGTGTTATGTATAATTTCATCATGAGGACATTTTGGTATTCCTATTTGGCCCTTCATCCAAGTATGTGAAATCAGGTTGATCACTATTGTTACATGTCAGTCAATTCAGAAAAGGTGGAGGATATTTTGTTGGTGACTATAGAGAAATACTCAGTATTTTGTCAATACAAGAGATGATATAAATTCCTCTTGTTCTCTACTTTCATCTAATGTACTTGCATGTCAAAACACCCTCAAAATATTTGGCACAATTTGTGGTTGAGTCAGCACTCTGTTAGTGGGAAGCCTGTAGAGTTTTATGGGTGTGCATGGGAAACCTCCAATCTAGATCTCCACAATGTTTTGTCATTTTTGGGAACTTGTTTTCATCTATTACACATATCCAAACTCAGTTGGTGGGATGTTGTCCTCCTTGGCATTTTTCTAGAGAGTAAGGGTTTATATAGACTTATTTCATATTATGTGGGATTAATTAGGGATATTGCTATGGTTTTATTAAAAATCTCTTGAGTCTAGTCAACTTAATCATTGAGAATGAAAAAGTGCAGTAGAAATTATATTTTTACATTGATATTGCACTTTTTATTGATTAGGGAAACTAAATTAATTTTCCTAAGTTATTTGAGTTAATTGGAGCATGACACACATGTGGATGAAAATTTTAACTTGGATTATTGGCATACACATGGAGGAATATTTAGGGATAAAAAGGTACATTCAACTTAAGATTAATTCCTAGCCATTGATCTTTCTCTTCTTCAATTAGATTAGCCTCTTTTTCTCTCATGCGTGTGGATCAACAACTTCCTCAAAGGAAACGATTTGGTATTTTCTTGGATCAAAAAAGAAACCCATGGTATTTGACTCTTTGTATTTGGTTTCCCTTGGTATTTACCCTTGGTGTTGGGCTAGACCAATGGTATTTGGATTTTATTTATTATTTTCTCTCCTAAAGGTGGAATTGGTCCTCCTAAGGCCAATGAATTTCTCTTATTGTAAATATATTTTATTTTGAGGATGGATCCAAGACATTGGATTGTGTCTTGACCACCTTAGTATTATCCATGATTGTAAAAAAATCATAACTAATTATGGTCCTCTTCTATGGCTTTCGCATCCCACTTGAGCCTATAAAAGGTGGGACGATTTCCTCCCAAATGGTCGATTTTTTGGGGAATAAAGAAAATTTGCTCATATGAAATTTATCTCTTGAATTTTTTCTATTGTTGGGTTCTAGGTAGATGCTCAATCTATTATGAGGAGGAGGATAACCTAACACCAAGGTGATTTTATTTTTTCCAAGTGATGGTAAGCTAGCCTAGGCTTTGAATTGAATGTTTTCTTCCTTCTTGTCGTTGTTATTTTATTATTTCTTAGACAAATATTGGATGGTGAATTTGATTTAATTTGGTTAACTTTTGTCTATTAATTCCATGTTTACCACTAATTCCTCAGGATCGATGTTATCATCTTCATTCGGGGTTTCAAATATTCCTTGGAGTGTCCATACAATTGGATTGGGTGAGATAATTTGATGGATCTTGCAAATTTAATTCAAATCCTCACATGTTCCTTGACCCCATTCTTGGCCCAATCAATTTAACTAGGCACTATTATAATGTATACATTAGCATTTTATTTTATTTTCCTAAATTTTTCTTCCATGTGTTATCATTGAATTCTCTATCTTTTGTATGTACTTGGAAGATCATATGAAGAGAAACAAAGTACAAGTGATATTTTTTTAGAATATTTAAACCTTGTGCATTGGTTTCTATTTCAAAATTTAGAGTTGGATTTAAAATTTGAGTTTTTTTCAAGCTTGTGTGAGAATCCAGCTTCACATGTTCACTATGGTTGAAGGAGTTTGATATAACTCTAAAATTTGCATAGTAAAATTGTTCCTTAAGAGCCCAAATCAACCCTCCTATATTGACGGTCATATCTCATTTTTCATTTGTGGGATTATAAATTTAAAGGATCATACATAATAGACCTTGTTAAATTTAATGAAGAATAGGATCTTCAAGGTTGCATGAATTCAATGAGAAAAGAAGGTTGCAGAAGAGAGAATAATTTAGTAGAGACTGATCAATTACTCATGGAAAAATTGCACACACATGGAGACAAAATTGGAAGAACAAAAGTTACATCCACTAATTAGTATATTGTGTGTAATACAATGGTGTTACAAATAGGAGAATTTGAATGCCTAAGATAGTATTTGAATCTACCAACCTGGACTAACTCATGAGCTAACTCTATGTGGGAAAATCACCACTAGAGCTCACTAATACAACTCCAGATCACTGAATAAGTTCATAACCAGTTAACTGACTTAGTTGGGTGAGAAAAGGAGCCCTACTTTCCTCAAATCATGCAAAGTGGCGCTAGAATGACTCAGAGTGATCTAATTGATGGGAATCAAAGCATAACTGAACACTGACTGTGGTCAACTGCTAGATACTACTGGTGGCACTCAAAGTGGGTTCCTAAATTATAGGGATGGGTCCCTGGAGCTCCTAAACTCATGTAGGCAGGAGCATTGATTGGTAGGTGGCCCTCGGGTGAGTCCCCTATGGATTAGTGAAGTTTCAATGATCTCCTAAGCTAGCAAAATACAAATAGACTATGGTGGTCAAGGGAGGATTAATTAATTAATCCTAACAGCCCTAAAGGACCTTCCCAAGCATGTTATTGGTAGCCCTCCATTAGTGTCATAATAACACAACTAAGCTTAAAATAAAGTGTATTTGGTCATCATTTATTTCATTTGATCAACTTATTTCTAGATTTGAGTGTTTCTTAAACTGAAGATTGCATTTACAAGGACCTATTCATATTCATAACTTTGAGCTTGGTGACAATTTAGTAGTATTCTTTTAGTAACATTAAAGAAAAAATACGAGATCATTACTACCCCTATTTTTCCTTCTCCAATCGGTAGGTTATGACGCTAAGGGCGATCAATTTTTTTTCTATTTATGCTAAGCCACTTCATCAATTCAACCTCCTTGGAAGACCTTAATACCTCTTCAAATTTTCTTTATTTTTTATGATCATAAACATTGGAGTTTGAAGGATTATTTTTGGGTTAATCTTAAACCTTTTTCTAATTTTTCAAATTATTAATCAACGGATGCCATATTGTTGTTCCTATTTTCCAAGTTTGCATACCCATACTCTATTTTTAAACCAAAAGCAAATTCGACATCCTTCCTCAATTATGACATGCAAAGACTTGAATTTGCATTTGGTTTATTAAGAGGCATTATAATGTTTCATTGTTTTCCAAAGAGTTCTCACACTAAGTTTGGTTCAATATGCATACCTATTAGCTACCATTCTATTACTATTCAAGGGCATATTTAACTTATGACATACCACTTATTCATTGGTTATTCATGAGGTATTTTTGTATCTTAATAAAGTGAACCATAACAACCTTTAAGAACTTCGAGGATTAACTTCATTTGATCTTAGGAGTTGTCACAAGCACTTGTTAGATTGATTTTAATCATTGATTTAGTGATTGGAGTAACTTAAGAAACACTACAACAAAAATTGGAATTTGCATTGGATTGAGTGTCAGATTTTAGTGTATTTTTTTTTAGATTGTGGTGAACAATCTGGCGCTAAACCTAGTGTTATTGTACAATTTTGTAAAATGTCGACTCTTGTGTATTTTTTTGTGTCATTTTCTACATCCATTTTTGCGCCCAATTTTTTGCATCCATTTTTTTGTATCTTCTTACACTCTTCTTTGCACCCAGTTTTGCATCTAGTATTGCATTCTTTTTTGTATCACTTGTCACGTCCTTGTTTGCACCTATATTGGAGCCTAGTTTTGCATCCAGTGTGGCAACTAGTTTTATGTCGAGTTTCATGCCCAATTTTCCACCATGTTTTGCGTCTAATTATGCGTCCAATTTTGTGTCTAGTGTTGCTTCCATATTTGCATCGAATTTTGGACCCAGTATTGCATCTAATTTTGCGTCTATTTTTACTTCTAATGTTGCATCCAAGTTTGTGCCCAATGTTTCATTTCATTTTACATCTTTTTTTGCGTCCAGGATTGTGCCTAGTGTTTAGTCTTGTTTGACCCCTTTTTTGCATACAATTTTGTGCCTAGTGTTGCGCCTAGTGTTGCACCCATGTTTTCATACAGTTTTGTATCTACTGGTGTGTCCCATCTTGCATCAAATTTGCATCGCGTTTTTCATTTTTTTGCATCCAGGTTTGCACCCAGTGTTGTGTACTATTTTGTGCTCACTGTTGCACCCATTTTTACACCAAGTGTTGTGCTTGGTTTTATGCCCAGTGTTGCACATGGTTCTATTCAGAGTGTTGTGTCCAATTTAGCATCCAATTTTACATCTAGTTAGGAATTCACTTTTGGATCTACTGTTGTGTCATGTCTTGCGTGTGATTTTGGGCCTAGTATTCCGTCTAGTTTATGCCCATAGTTGTGTCTAGTGTTGAGTCCCTTTTTGTATCCATTTTTTCCTCCACATTTGCATCTAGTGTTTCATTTTGTGTTTTCCTTTGTGTCCCCTATTAATTAAGAACATTAATTTCAATCATTAATATATCAATTTTTATTGATTTTGTGTTCATTTTATTTTTTTTAATTAAATATTTAAATATATCAAAGTTCTCAAATAACATTAAAAATTCAAATTTATAACATAGCATTTGTGAAGAAGTTTAAGGGTATTCACAGTATCCATCCAAAAGTTGTAATACATCATACATGGTAATTCTCCATCAAAAGAGCATTGATAATTTCTAATATATATAAATTAATAAGACAATAGAGATAATATCATCATCATCTTTAATAATATCAATTAAAATTCAAATGTATGATCAACATATGAAAATCTTTCACGGATATCATTATAGTAAAATACAAAGAAGTCAAATATATATGTGTGTGTGTGTGTGTGTGTGTGTGACTATATATGTGTGTGTGTGTGCGTATGTGGTTTAAATACTAGTTTGACAAGGAATATGTTGTATGATCCCTATATATAAATATAAAAGGAAAAATGATAAAGATGTCATAGTTATATATCAACAACAATACATAAAAATATAATACAAAATGTAACATGCTCATGCATCGCATTAGTAGCTAGCTAGCACCACCAGCATCATCATCAAGATCATAGTCATGATCATCAAACTTGCCATCTTGATCAACCTCATCACCAGCATCATCATCATAATCATCATCATCTTTTTTTTTCTCCTATTTTTGAATGATCTAGGAGGATCTAAAAAGGTTAAATTTTAAACTCAAAATATCAGCATGGGATGGCATCGTTGTGAAGAGCTCGTCAAGCTGATTTCAACGGCATGAACAAAACCTCAAACAGAGTCGGGATGAGGAAACTAAGACATTCTAAAGTTTCGGACAAACATGCAAATTCATTTCAAAAAATGGGCCCAAAAAAAACAAAAATGCCACGTGGCACCACTGCAAAAGTGCCACGTGGTTGTCCATATTGTACGGACAAAGACGAGCAGCACCAGATGGTGACACGTGTCACCTGTATTTGGAATTTCCAAGGTGCCAAACAGATCAATCAACGCGTGGGATAAAAAACAACCAAAACACCCCGTTTCTCCGGCGAATTGGTTATGGAATGCGGCTAAAATTATGACTGTGAATTGCAATTTTGGTTATTACGTAATTTCGCAATCACGATTTCTTGTTATAGACTAAAATCGGCATTTTAAAACTACCCAGATTGTTGAAATCATCATTTAAACACTTGAAGTCGCATTTTCAGAAATTCCTCATCTGCCGGATTCCGACGGGTAAGGAGCGATTTGGTTAATGCATATACTTCTCCATCTATCAGAATGTGAAAATTTTTGGTCCGTACAGGTGACATGGCATTCCTTACGACAACGTGGCACATGAGTCGACATTGACATGGCAAGTGACTAAGTGCTAGGTGAACCAATGAATGTTCGACATGTGTCTAAGCGTGACTGAGCACCAGGTGAACCAATGAATGTTCGACACCTATCTTGGTTTGATTTATCCAAGTAAGCTTGGGATCCAAAAAAATAAGCTATGGGTGGTCGTAATCATATGAGGGGAAGATGAAAGGTTTGATCCGATGACCTCCCCCATCACGAGCACCTCATGCTACCACTAGCCACGCGTATTTGTTACTACGGTTTCGAGGGGTAATGTATTTATCTTAGAATGAGTGTTTTAAAAGGAAAGAAAAGAGGGCAGGAATCCCGTGGGTTTGAACCCGGGGATCTTGCCCGGTGAGCAATACTCTACTGCATGTAGAGTATTGTTCGCCATCTCACCCCCTCTATACATGCTCACCCGCACATACTCCAACATGTGGACGCATGGCTACTAACAAATCAAGGGGACCGAGCCGTCCTTTATTTCTGGCACATGTTCATTAAAGAACTTTGTTTATATGTTTAAATATGGGTTTCAATATGTCAATGAATAGTCATATGGTTTGGTAATTAAGTGTTATAATAACATTTGGTTGGAATATTATAACCCCCATGTGGTTGGGTTTTAATGTAATATGGTGGTAACACTTAAAGAGAGCCCAACGAGAAGGAAGCCAACCATTTGGTTGTAACTACATGCCACTTAAAAATAAAAATAAAAGGAAGCTGCAACCACATAATAAACAAATGGAATGTGTGGAGCACATGTTTCATGTGAAAGGGGTCACTCAATATTATATAAACCTCTCCATTTGTCAGGGTAAGGTATCCTATTTTCTTGTGAAGAGAATCCATTTTCTGTATGGAGAGGCCACTCTTTGGGTGGTAGAGACATTCTTCTTTGGTAAGTCATGTTTGGTGTGAAGAGAAATTATGTTAGAATAGTTTGGACACATTGTCTTCCTCATACCCATCATTGGGCTTAAGAGAGGAATGTGTTGTTGAAGCTTTGTGTGATAAGGAGGTGGGAGTATTTATATTGTTTTTCATCGTCTTAATAGCGCGTATCTACTTGTGCAACCCGTTCAAGGATTTAAGTCACAATTTCTCTCCATTTTCAACCACCAAGGTATCGATGTATTGTAGCCATGTACTTTTGCCATCATTATTGTTGAGATCATAAAACTGACCTCTCCTTTTGAGAAGTGGGTCTGGAGACACAGTTCTTTTTTTTGAACGAACTATGTTATCACTTGGTTTCTTGTCTTTATATTTGTTATTTATCTTCCATCTATGTGTTACTTCTTATGTTCTTTTGAGATTCATTCACATTCTTTTATGCAATAATTTATAAGTCATAGAATAAAAACGTCCTGGATCATTGAAGCAGGCTCGACATAATTTGGATCATCATGTATGGGGTCATCAATTGTTGTGATCTAGAAAAAAATTAATATTATATGCTAGTATCAATTTCATACCACAATACATATTTCTATTATATTTATAATATTAACGCATACCAAAGTAAAACAAAGTATAATAAAATTTACTGAAGTTATATGTGTTTGTGCACTAATATGACTACAAAAAAAGTGGAAAAAAATAAAACTAAATGACAATTTTATTAAAAGATATAAACAAATTAACTAGTTTAAGAAGTATGAAATGCCAATAACAATATTGATCTTTTACTAACTTTTTTATAGCATTGTTTTATATTGGTATTTCACAAAATTGAGTTTGGCATGGACTTGATTATGGGTCTATGTTTAAATTTTAAGAGTTACAATGTTCGTTAGGAACTATTTTAAGGTTGTGTTGTATTGATAATTTCTAGATATTACATTACATTAGAGTTTAGACATAACCCAATATGTCATCAAATATAAGGAAATTTTTCAATATGACTAATTATATAGTTCAATTGGTAAATTTTTATGGGTACAATTAATTTGAAATTCCAATTCTGATAAATCTCATCGTATATACTACTAACATAAAAATCAATATATGCCACCTATATTCTTAGTGTCTAACTTCACACGATGCTTATTAATCATGTCATCCATTCTAGCAGCGATTGTAGGCAACTATCTGAACCTTGATCAGCTTACCATGAAGGCATTTCTCATACACTTGAACACTTCAGAAAGATTATTATAGTATCAATTATTAATTACTAAGTCATGGCAATTTATCTATGGAACATGACTTTATTTTCCATTAAAAATTTTGGATCTAAAGTTGTAAATGTGATAGTCAATTGTAATAACCCTATTTATCAATTTTCTTCCCCTAATAATTGTATACAACTAGCAATATAGACCATTCTTAACCAAGCTAACAAGGATTCACAAAATGAAATTGAATAGAAACTCCTTCCAAGGGTTTTGAATAGAAGAAGCAAAGAAACACCCTCACTCCAATGTTTCTCATTACACAGTTGAGTCTTGGGAAAAATATGACAAATCCAATATGAACAACAGAAGTCAGTGTGAGTGAGATTTGAATTAGGAAAAAGTTAAGAGCTATTCTAATGCATTAACACAATCCATGTTCAACCTAACTTTTGTGGTAATCATAAATATCAAGTTGGGGAACATATGCATATCAGTAATTAGAGACAGCTGGTTAAAACTAATACCAACAATTTCATTTCTATTTAAACAACCAAAAATATTTTTATATTGTATTCATATTACCAAATTTCACAATCAAAAATATGGATGATGCACATAAAGCAATTTGTGTGAATGAGTCTTACTCTCACGGGTCCATTGTTCTTGGGAACAAGGAATCTTGGTAAACTAGATTGCTATTCCCAACTTTAGTCTCATATCGGTATTAGTCATAGGATCTCAAAAATTAGAATGTTCATGTGTTGTAGTCATACTTGGTACCAAAATCAATTTGAAATTACAAGTCTGGAAAGATAGTTTTTGTTAATGTAGTGGGAGTCTGTTTTGCAAAAATCACCCAGTTGGGATTGCACATAACACTAGGATACAATATAGATCTAGTACTGTATTTCCAAGTTAAAATATCTTTCACTTCAATTAAAAAAATATAATATTGAGAAAAAGGATGAACCACTCATTTTGGTGGTGCTCTCTAAGTTAGGTGACTCCTATTTAGTGTTTTTCTCACATTTTATTCAACTCAACATGTGTGGATCAAGATTTTATAATTCCTTCTTTCAATGATTATGTTGAATGACTTACTTGTGATTAGGATAAGCTCATCCAAATGGGTGATCTTGGCTTCAAAAATCCAAATCTAGTGATCTTGTATCTAACATCTCTAAATTCAAGGATGCAACATAAAATGTAATTTAAAGAGAAACATGTGCAAGCCATACAAAGGAGAGTAAATCTTTAAATATGTCACCTAACAAAGATCTTTAAGGGATAAAAAAATCATCTTAAATGTGCATTTTGTGGGAAAAAAATTTAGTTAGAATATCGTTGCTTTCAAGAAATTGATTTTCCTATATTTAGAAATTTTTTTTAAAAACACAATTTAAATGCCAATCTATCTTCTTCTATCAATGATACAAAAAATTCTAAAGTTATATTTGCTACTACAAGTTTCTTCTCACTTGGATGGATATTTGATTATGGAGTAACCCATCACATGTCTACACATAGGAATTTATTTGCTTCCATTGATTCATGCAATGTTGAGATTATTTTTAGGAGGGTAGGTGGGCATGCATGAGTGCCTCCATCTAATATAGAGATACTCAATCGAAGGGAGATGAGTTGAGAAATTAAGGGGTTTGGAGTTAGGGTGAAGGAACAAGAATGATCACAATTGGGAAGTATATGTGGAGAATAGGGTTCTAAATGCAGATAATAGGGACTGAGAATGCAATGTAGAGAAAGGATATTTTCTAAGCAATTTAAACAAAGTTGGAAGAGGACAAACAATGTTATTATTTGTTAAATAATGGTTTAAATTAAATGAAGTTCGATTGTAGTTTTGGAACATGGTACAGTTGATGAACTAGTCAAAATGAAGTATAGGGAATTTACACCTACAAATAAGCAAACTGACATAGACATTGAAAAATATGACATGCAAATGTGGAAAACCATAGGTAGCAATAGAATGAGGATAGTTAAAAGGAAGAAATATCATGGACCAACGCTAATCTTGGGTTGTTTTACAACATTCAAATAATATCTCTTGACATAAGAAAAATAAAGATATCCACATTTAGATGAGGGAGTTGGATTAAGGAAGGCATGTCTTAGACCTATAACAGTCATATAAAGCAGTAACAAACCTTTATTGCAACAGATTTGGGGTTATAAGGGAGGGGGGAAAATATATATATACTTAATAAATCCACGAGGTCATGCAAAGGAATATTTCCAAGATTTATTGGTTGGTTTCAACCTTAAATACGATGAAGGTCAATCAAATAACAACCTTGTAGCAACTTGGATAAGCATTCGACCATGTTGTAGTGATGGAATCTTATAGTGTAACAACCACATATAGCAGGCTTGCTATGTGGGAAGTTCTGAGTATAAAACAACCATTAGAGGTCACAATAACAATGAAGACTCAAACCAACACATTTGTGGAGGATATTTTCTCACCTTATTTAGTAAAACGCTCAGCCTGTGAAGTATCTACTCTTCCTCATCCCCAGCACACCCATATTACAACTCTATCTCAGCAATTTGGAAGAGCGACAATCCTATTCTCATCCTCAACTTCTCCTGGAACAAGGCACACCTTTGATGGAGATCATAATTGTCGTTGATCCGGGAGGATCTAAAAAGGCCAATTTTCAAAATCATCATATTGCAAAAAAAATAGTACCATGTCTAAGATCTCTTCAAGCTGATTCCAACGGTGCAAACGGCGTGTCAAACGGACTCTGGATGCAAAAGATATTGCGTTTTGAAGTTTGGCCCCAACAGGGAAAATTTTGGCTGAAGTGCCACGTGGCACTCCCTCAAGATGCCACGTGGCAGTCAAAAAGTGCATTCTAATGACATGGCATGATAATGTGTCATGATGATATGGCATGATGATGTGGCATGCTGACATGGCATGATGATGTGGCATGATGACATGGCATGCTAAATGGCATGATGATGTGGTATGACGACATGGCATGCTGATGTGGCATGATGATGTGGCATGGTGACATGGCACGATGAAGTGGCATGATGACTCGCATGCATGCATTTTTTCTTGAAATGAGTTTTAGGACATTCATGCATTTACTCATGAGAAATTGTAAAATGATTAATATTTGAAGTGAGTGGAAAAATTACTCA
>LPNX010940595.1:570947-583984 GCA_001517045.1 Pseudotsuga menziesii
TAAACATATTGTCGTCTATTGAGACTATCTTGCAGAATATCGTGTGGCGTAGCTCGAGGTTCGTGGCTCATAGAGTCAGTTGAAAGAGTGCGATTTGCAACATTATGCAAGTCTTTGATCCGCTCGAGGTTCATGGATCGTAGAGTCAGTTGAAAGAGTGTGATTGGATACATTGGGAAAATATCTTCATGTCCAAGTTTGCAACTTCTCGAGACAAAGGAGGTAGGCATTTGCTTGCTTGATTTCTGCAATCTTCGATTGAGTCCTATAGCTTGTGCACTTATGTGACCCATCAGAGGCAGTTATGGTGTGGCGGTAGAGATGAACAGATGATGAAGACTCTGCAGGTGAATCTGTTGTGATGTATCTTATGTATTTGTGCATCTTTGCAATGGAAACATCACATTATTTACAAAACCATGCCGCAGATTCACATTGCTTTCATAATTGGGTCATAGAAAATAGTAAAATAGGATAATAGAAAAGAACACAATGATTCAGCTCAACTTCCATCCTACCATATTACTTCCACACAACATCACAGATTCTTCAAAACGGTTCACCAATCAACAAGTGCTCTCCAAAAGATACTTTCAACAAATATGATCCAAAATATTGCTCACAAAGTGCTTTTTTCAGATAGAACACACTTGCAATTATACATCTACTTATAGGCTTGCGCCTTTACATTCAAGGTCCACTTAGACAACTTCCTAACTAACTCTTAACTTATTCTACAAAATAATGACCAACATCCACAAAATATGGTCCAAAACTTAGAAATATGACATAAAATATATAAAATATTATATTCTCTACCTTGCACGCCATCTTCCAATTGTGTGGTGTCTTTGAGCTTGTGCAGCATCCGTGATCTTGCACAACTATCTTATCCTAAAACCACCTACCAACAGGCCCCCAACACAATATTGTGGTCGTCCTCAAGCCACGTCAGCTTGACATGGTGTACTCATTTATCTTTAGCTTGAAGTCTTCATAGTGTTGACTGATCTCCTTGACTTGTGTCCTGACCTTTTCAGCGATCTCCTAACTTCCTGTCAAATCGTACTTTAATGGGTGCCCCACTATATTCTCAGCAACCTCCTTCTTGCCTTCCTCCACGGCAGTTAGCACAGCAACTGCCTTAATAGAAAGTTGTGCTCCAATATCTTGGAACTCGTCTAACTACTCAGTGCGCTTCCGTTGTCGCTCCTTAGCCTTTCCAACACGCTATTGCAACTCCTTCAGCTTTTCAGACTTTGTAATTTGAACAAATGGTGGCATTTTTCTCAATATTATCTTTAATGTTTCCATTTTCCCCTCTGCCTCCTGCAACTGCTTGGTCAGTCACATCAGTGACCTTCTTCGCTTCCTACTCCATCTCTTCTGGTTGTGTCACCACATCCTCTATGGCACTCTTCCTTTCTATGCTTTTTTCCAATGGTGTTCTAGGATGCACCAGATCAGTAAAGTCTATGTTATCTCACTGCAACTATGCGATGACTTCTCCAAGTCATTTTTCTCTCTCCACTACATCCAGTTCTGCGGTGCTCTCAGGCACATATTGATAGGCATCTAAAACGATATCTTCGAGTCGCACTCTGTTATCCCATAAGTGTGCCTTCTTGACTATTAGTTGGTCTTGCTCCTTTTTTAGCTCTGTAATATTCACGGTGCTCTTCGCCCTCAACTCCTCTTGCACCTTCTTCAATTCTTCAATCTTTTTCTGTGCTTCAGCTTCCTTCTCCTGTGATCGCAAAAACTTCAAATCATAATGGTCACCAAATCCCAAACCCTATTGATAGTATTAACAAGAGATATAGCATAATAATCTTCCTTCTACAAAGAAAATGGTTAAGTTACAATTTAATGGCATCTATCCAAAACTAGCAAATATCTAAGAGGTGGATAATATGCACTTGGAAATCAAATCTTAAGAAGGATGCTTACATTTACCCTCGCGTTAAAGGTTTATTTATTATAGAGTTTGATCTTGTTAGGGACACATATGGGATTTTAAACTCATGACCATGGTTTTATGGAAAACCTGAACTTTGCATAAAGCCTTGGACTCCCAATTTTGATCTAGTAAATGACTTCACTTCAATTGCTCCATTATTGGTGTGCCTGTAAAACATGTCATTGCATTTCTAGGGTTGCAATTCACTTAAGGACATTGCAAATGCACTAGGTAAGTTTTATTTCAGGAGTGAGAAAACATAACAAAAGTATATCACTACTTATGCATGCATTTTTATTGATATGAAATCTACCAAAGGTTTCCCCACCTAACTAAAGTTACTATCCAAGGATTATAGTTGGGTTCAATCATTGGACTATGAGAAAGTGCCTTTTGTTTATAATCTTTCTTCGAAACAAGGAATATAGCAACCCATTCTCCAAATTCCAATGTAATATGGGTCAAAAAAGGCCCAAGAAAACCTACTTCAGGGGATAGAGCCACAAAAACCCATCAACCGATAGTCAAACACCCTCATGTAGTCACCTCACCTCAACTAGGGACCTATATAACATGTACCTTCATCTCCACATGCATACTTTGTGCAACCAAGAAGAAATAAAAACCCTATGTTGCCAATACTTCTTGCTCAAACTCTAGAAGCAACGAAAAAAAAAACTCATAACAGTCACTCCTCGATCTAATTTAAGTTGTTTGATCAACTTGAAAAGGATGAAGGAATGTTGGAGATCACAAGCACCTAGCATTCACTCCCAATGGAATAAGAGAGTAAAGAATATTTCAAAGAAAAAAATTCTCAAATGGGACCTGCCACTCTATTATACCATCAGGAGTGGATAAAATTAGTCAAGACTCACCTCCATTAATGGTGACATACTAAACCTAAAATGGAAATTGAGATATCTTTTAACCATGCATTGATTCTATATTTAGCTTTGCTCCCAATTTGTGTGTCTCTATTCATGCCAGCCAAGCTTATAAATAAAGCTTAATGCCAAACGTAATCTCAATGGGTGAATCAACCTTCAACTATGTGGATTTCTCTTCAAAATGACTCTACCATTCCATATGTAATTGCTTGCTATACAATTCCTTTGCAACTATATTAATACAAACACCTATCCATTATTGTGAAAACAAATGGATTTTTAAATCTTATTCAACATATCGATTTTTTTAGGAAAACATGTGTTACAACTAATTTTACCACACATGGTAGATCACACATTTATGGCCTTCCCTGTCCCTCTACAGACTCTTTGGACCCCATGGACTATTTTTGTTCCTTTGATGTTTCCAAGATCATCCCTAAAAACACCTGTTATTTGTTATACACGACTTTTAAACCCTTTCTCGCGTATACACGCTGATATAACCCTTAAACCCACATACATCGGGATGTGTGCAAAAGGCCAAATGTTTTGGAGTTTTCCTTGATGTGGATCTGAGTCACTTGTCTCTTGGCCTTCCATATGCCTCGAGATCGCTCAGATTTGACCTTTCATTACCCCATTGAAGCACTATATAAGGATCCCTTTGGATACATTGAAGGAGGAGAATTGAAGAGCAAGAAAACTATAGTCCATTGTTGTCGTAGCTTATACTTGAGTCTACGTCCCTTTATCTCTTGGAGAACTTGGTGTTATTCCCAAGCTTTCCTTTGCTTGTGAGCTTGCTATCGAGAGATGGAGGATTGAGGTGGTGGAGGCCCAGGTGGAGGACTCAGTTTCTCCGGTTCGTAGGCATGCCCACAGAGGTTGTCATTCATGTAATCTCTTATTTATATTAATAGAAATATCTTTTTATGTCCAATGATGTGCATTTAAATGAATATTGAATCCATGGATACTTTTAATTGCTTATGCATTATTCATTATATATGCTAGAGTAGGTCTAACACCATTATATAGCATGCTTGTCTTGTTTGTTGATTGTTGAGAGAGAAAATTGTTAACACAAGTGGGATTGGAAAAGCTCAACGAGGATCTACATCAACCAACCGGAATAAGGTATGTTTCGAGATCCTTTAGTGTTATATGTTTTATTTCTCTTGCATATTGGGAAGGGATTGATTTCTGTGGTTACTCTGTCTGTTGTGGTACACCCCAAGCCATAGGAAGTTTTCTCCGTAACAGAATTGGCGACCATACTGGGGAGTTCCTAGTCATTTCCTTTGGGGGTTTCGTCGGCATTCAATGTTCTTGAATTGCTCTGATTTCTCTATTTCTGAGTCGGGACTGGGGGCATGTTTGCCCAGTAGTGTCTTATAGGAGTAAATTTTGTCTTAGCTTGTTTGTTTTCCTTCTTTTTATCTCTTTTTCTTCCTGTACGTGGGTTTTTCCTTCACAGTCCCGTGTACACACAGGTTTTCCTGGAATAGTCGCGTATATACGCAGATTTACTGCAAATAGTCATGTGTGCCCTGATTTTTGCCTTTTTGGGGAAGATTAAGTGTTGTTGGGTGAGTTTGGATGATTGTTGAGTCTTCTTGGATGCTTCTGGAGTCTATATACACCCCTGTTTCTGACTAGAGATGCTTTTTAGTTTAAATTTTTGAAAATGTTCTTGTCATTTCATTTTCTATTTTTGTTTTGGGATTAGTGCATTAGGTCTCTTTTACCTTAGTGCTTTTCTTGGGTGTTGTTTGGTAGTGCTTGCAAAGTTTGGGGGTTGTAGAGTCATACTTTTGCTTTTTATCTCCTTTAATTCAAAAAATACAAAAACATTTTCTTTTTGCATCATTATGCATTGTTTGCATTTTGCATTTTCATGGTACTTGCATTAGGTTTTCTTGGAGAGTATTAGTCAGATTTTCATATAGGAATAATTGCATATTCATTTGAAGGAAAATTTTGCACTTCACATAGTAGCATATCATGTTCTTCATTTGACACAGTGCATTTGCATTGATTGTTAGGTGTGCATTTTACTTCTTGTTGCATCATAACATCATTAGTTGCACGACCATTTACCCTTTGAGTAATAAGCCAATTAAAATCAATGCATAATAAAATGAATTACACTCTTTTCTTTTATAGGGTGCACCAACAAGACTAGGTTTTAGGGTCTTGGAATAGGTCATTGTGAGTAAATTCTCCAAGACCACTAATTGAAACATTTATGTGTCTGTCCAGGTGAGAGTGTGAAATTCCTTTATATAATTAGTGTTCTCAGGATCCTCCTCTTACAATAAAGTTAAGCACGAGGTAGTGTGAGCGGTTATGATTGGGATGACCCCTGGTTGTAACTGAGTAGCACCAGAGATATTTCCAGGATTGTATTCATATCTGGGGGCTCTTTCGAGAGTTTCGGGCTTTGCTACCCTGCCCATACGGTCAATCATGCCTGTGATTGTCTGCATGAGCATTGATTATATTGAGGTGACCTTAGTTTCCTTACCTAGGTTATTGAGGGGGTACTTCGCAGAGGTTATTCTGTAGGTGTCCTAGCCAGGTAGGGGTCGGACAGCACAGTCGCTATATGCGTTGAAGCTGAGGGCCACTATAATTAGTTATGAACCTCTGCTTGTTGTGTATGGCAGTCTCAAGCCTCTCCTGGGCGAGACATACCTGCTTCATTCGGGAGCTCACATATCCTACCCTTGTTTGCTTGCAATTTGGCTTTACATTTTATAGGTGTATGCTCTGTGCACGCTATTTTTCCTAGGGTTTGCGTAATTAGATCGAGTCTTTTCATTTTTTGAGTCATTGTGGATTTGGGTGCGACACTTCATTTTTTTCATCATTTAGTAGGAATTCCACCTTCCACGTCTCCTCCTCCTTTGGGAGAGAGAAACAGACAGTCCGAGCGGACTACTTCTCACTTTGATTCACACACTATGGGAGATCATGAGGATGAGATTCCAGAGATGTCCTCTCCACCTCATGAGGTTGGGGAGGAAGATTCTACTCCCTTATATGATCCTTCACCAGAAATACCTTAACAGTCTGGTTATGATCCCTCATTCACAGGTCATCGGTATTGGTTACCAGGCGACGAGACTCATTATGAACCCACAAGCACTAGTCATGTTCGTTATGGCATGTCTAATATCCCTGCACCCGATCCAGCACATCATGTTGAGTCAGAAGTTGAACCTAGAACTACGCCAGGGGGCACTCCTATTCCTTTCCATGCGAAGAGATTTGGGAGCACTAGTCACATTGCACCTTCCATCCCAGCGGTGGAAGCAACCTCACATGTCCGTCATAGACCTAGTGTTAGTAATCATATGCAGATACTAGAACCGAGACGAGTGACCATTGGGAACACCACTTGCATCCCTTCATATGTCCCTTCGTCCTCAAACCCTACTCCTTCGAATGTGTTTTTGAAAACCCTTCCTCCCCCTCATTCACGTGGTCCTTCGGGCCGAAATATCGCTACTAGCCATGTTCGTACTGCAACTGCTCACACGGTAGTATCTCAGAGTCAAGTACCTCCTGTTTTGTTGGGAACTCATATCCCTATTTTTGGATCCTCTTATGGTCCATCTCAAGGAGTTCCCCATATCCCTAACTATGGACATTCTCATGGGACATCCCATGGGACACCTTATGGAGCTTCTCATGGACAGTCTTATGGACCGCAGTATGGAAAAAACTATCAACCCTATGGGTACGGGTATCAACAACCTGCGTACTCTTCTAATTATGGCTTTGTAGCACCGCATAATCAAGGTACCCCACATCACAATGCTTCCATGCATCCCTATATAGGTCAAATGGGAGGATGTTATTATGGCCAAGGACATGGTATTTATAGCAATCAACCTTACATGAACCATAATTATCAGGGAGCGTGGCATAGACCGGCTCAACCTAGGCTCCCTTTCCTCACAACATTGAACTTACTTGACTTATCGAGACTTATGAATGATCTGTATCTCATGACTGGGCCTAGATGGTTGTCGCTAACAAGCTTCCTTCGAAGATTCCCAAGTTTGAGGGAAAAGTTGGAGAAGATCCTACTAAGCATGTCACTACTTTTCACCTTTGGTGCTCTTCCAATTCCTTACATGACGATTCAATCTATTTGAGGCTATTTCAACACACCCTCACTGGGCTTGCACGAAATGGTATATATAGATACCAAGGGGGGCATACGTTTTATTTGATGACCTTGCCATGACTTTCCTCAATCACTTTCAGCTACTCGTACATTACGACGTTGGTACCGAACTCTTGTCGACATTTCAACAAGACAAAGCCACACATATCTTGGATCATATTCAAGAGTGGTGTAGACAAAAGTGGTTGATTAAAGCCTTTATACCACCGAAATTTATCCTTGAGTGGTTCCTCAAGTCGTTATTAAATTACATCGCGAAGGGTGTTTCTACATCCGGAGTCCAAAATGAGGAACAAGCAATATTTAGGGCACAAGAGTTGGATTTGATCAACGCTCAATCTGGACTTTTCTATGAGATTATACCTAATGCTCCGCGATCTAGTTTTGATCCCAAGATCAATCCTGGGCCACATATCGATGGCATTGTGGGCTGTACAAGTACCAAACCTACGGATTTGGTTGTCAAACAAGTGAGCCAATTGTCAATTAATCAATCCGCATCGAAACAAGCCACGTCTTCGTCTTAACCTACCCAATCAGCGAGTGTACTTTCTGTGCAATCGTCGAACTAGAAGGGCAACCAGCAGCCTGGAAGGAATAAGAAAAAAGCGAAAAATAATCGTAAGGGTGGGAATAAGAATGAAAATTATAATTATAATGACAAGAACGCTTGTAATACTGGTGGGAACAAGTAGACTAAACGTAAGGTAAAGTTTCCTTGCAAGTTATGTAAGGAGGACCACCTCACTCACTTGTGCTCTCATATGGAAGATGCCTCGAGGGTCATAGCACAGGGCCCATCTGTGCTAACTAATAATTTACCCAACAATAAAAATATGAACTCGAGGACCATTGATCCTCATTGTGCATTGGGTGGAGATCAAAATCCACCAGAGGCCAATACTGGTCATGGTTGCATCAACATGGTGCGCGCTGCTAAGGTTGTGACTCGTGCGAAGGATTATGGTTCGTCACAACTGGACCTTGGAAAGGAACCCACTCCACCCGAGAGCCCTTTGCGTATCGAAAAACCTACGGATAAACCTGAAGTTGCACCTCGCATTCCTAAGGGAGTCTTAAAGCATTCAGGGCACAATCCCAATGCCTGATTCCCCCAAAACTATTCTGTTGTTGAGGATTTGGGCCAAACTCCTTGTGCGATGTCCATGCTTGAAGTACTTCAAACTTGTCCTCCGCAAAGGAGAGCCTTGATTTCTGCTCTTGGGGTTAATGATGATAACTCTTCTTCTATTATCATGGGAATATAGCCTCTCTTTCCTTACTATGTGTCTCTTTTGATTCATTTAGAGTGTCTTAATATGACTGTCAAATGCACTGTTATTGATGAAGGCGTTGATTCTTCCGTGATGTCTTTGTAATGTTGGAACGGTTTGGGTTCTCCCGAGTTGTCTCAATCCGATACTATGTTGAAACCTTTTGATGGTAGATCATTTCAGCCGCACGGGATTCTTCTTTCTCTTAAGGTCCAATTGGGAGGGAAGACCATCGCGATCAAGGTCGAGGTGGTTGATGCGTCCCTTGACTACAATCTTTTGCTAGGCTGAAATTGGATGTATAGTATGCAAGCCGTAGCCTCTTCTCTCTTTCAAGTGGTATGCTTTCCATTTAATGGGAATATTGTTACGATTGATCAGACGTCATTCTGTAATCCAAGTGTTAATGCATCATTGGGAACTTCTATCCCGATTATCGATCATTCTCATCCGGCAACTGGGAATGTGGGTGTGGGTATATATTTGTCTCTTATGGGAACCCTTAGCTGTCCTGCGCCCGTTCTTATGATCGTATCTAGTTTTGGAGGGGCTTCATCCTCGTTGAATTTGGTGTCTTTTCGCACTACCCATATGGAATATCCTTGGATTCTTCCTTCACCAAGTCCTTCAATTGGACCTATAGAAGTAGATGTGTCGTTGCCTGCAACGATGGTAGCATATCAAGCAAGTCTTGATCAAGTTGTAGAGCCTAGTCCTTCCTCTTTGTGAACAGAGGAGGAGGACCCGTATGTGCTGCTTGCATGGGCAGTGGAGTCCTCTCACGCACATAATTGCCTCGACGATGTTTTTCCATCGGATGAAACCATTATTGAGGCCATGCCTGGGGTTGACCCACCTTGGAAAGAGTTACATCATCAATCACATTTTCTTCCCGAACTCGACCGTATGGAGCATGATGACTTTAGGGAGATTCTTAGTGAGAATATTGGTAGTCCCGTGGCTCCATTGAGCTCTGCTGGTTAGATGGCTGATGGGAACATGGAGAATTTATCACCTACTATTCCTATCAATATTTCTCGCAATCCTGGAAAAGTTGAGAACGTCTACATTGGGGCGAGTTGTTCTCCTGATGAGATCAAGGAGTATACTGAGCTATTTAAAGAGTTTCGTGACATCTTTGCTTGTTCATACGAGGAAATGCTAGGTATTAACCCTTGTATTGTCGAACATGAGATTAAGACCTATCCGAATGTGAAGCCAGTTCGACAATGTTTGTGTGCGGTGAATCCTACAAAAGCACCCTCCATTAAGGCTAAGATAGAGAAACTGTTAAAAACCAGTTTTATCTATCCTATTCCCCTGACATAGTGGGTTTCGAATCCCGTTTCGGTTGATAAGAAGCAAGGAGCGATCCATATATGCACTAATTTCCATGATTTAAATCGTGCTTGTCCTAAGGATAATTTTCCCACACCATTTATTGATCAGATTTTGGATGAGTGTGCGGGAAGCAAGGTATTCTCCTTCATGGACGGTTTTTCTGGATATAATCATATTCAAATCTGTTAGAATAATCCTTTGGGCTTATTGTAAATAAATAATAAATAGGATATGATTAGATAGGAAGCCAAACAGGCTGAGCGGAAGGTGAAACCCAACCGCCATGTGCTTTGTATAAATATAGGCATTTGCATTGGAAATGAACATTGAATCGGGAGTTATTACCAACAAGTGGTATCAGAGCCAAGTTCATAACTCTGGCGTGCATGCCTGCCATTCTGTCTGTCTGCTTGCCAGTCCAGTCCATTGCCAGACTGCTCCATCAGTCTGCCAGTGGCATGAGAAATCCAGTCTCTGCGTGCATGCATTATTGGTATAGCACAATACCTAACCCTAACCCTAATTATTGGTATTCTGCATACTCTCTATGAAATTGTTGCGTACCAACTCAGATTTGAGCTCCACGAGTGAGTGCATGACCTGGTGTGACATTCTCTCCTGAGTCGCGCTCTCTTGATAGGCAAACCCTAATCCATTGCTTGTAGACTGCACTGTAACGTTGTGCATTGAAACTATCCTTAGCTCGGCATATTATTTTAAAGTCTGGTAACCTCTCTTCCATCTTCATATATCTATAAACTGATTGAAAGTTGTATGCTGCGAGCTGTATGCGAGATTGTATTTATCTCTGTGATCTGTAGCTACCGAGACTGTATTTATCTCTGCGATCTGCTGGGTTTTGTTGTTGTTTTTTTGGTCTGCAAACATTGAGACTCATCTTTATTGATTCCCCTATTTATTAGAGGAAAGACGAGCTATGAGTTATATAGTATTGCTGCGTTGAAGAGTTGAAAATAATGTTGCGTTTACCTTCATCAATCTTGTTTTCAATTGCCATAAAGAGCATTTATTGTCTATCACCGTCAAATGCCAAGTCATATCTCATTACCACACACCATATCTCATTTGAAGAATAATGCTGCATTTGTGAGAATTCTGCTGCGACTTGAATACTGCGACTTGTAGACTGCATAATACCTATCAGTCTGCCCTTGGCTGAGGCTGCATTGATATAACTGTGCACCATCACGAGCTGTGCACCATCACCATCACCGTGGAGAGCCTGCGTGAAGAGGCTGGGATTTTTGGAATAGAGGATGCGTTCTGGCTGAGGATGAGGACGCGTTCTGGCTGATTGTTATG
The DNA here is from genome assembly GCA_001517045.1 of Pseudotsuga menziesii. Taxonomy (NCBI): domain Eukaryota; kingdom Viridiplantae; phylum Streptophyta; class Pinopsida; order Pinales; family Pinaceae; genus Pseudotsuga; species Pseudotsuga menziesii. The sequence goes on from LPNX010940595.1 coordinate 581,937, forward strand.
TGGTATACAGCTCTGAGTGTAGGAAAGTGGTGTACAACATTGATTCCCCCTCATCTAATTTTCAATTTGCTGCGTTGTATGCTTGCTGCGTTGGATTTACCAAGGAGGAGGAGCCCCAATTAATTGAATTCGGTGGCTTGTTGTTATTTATGTTGTTTTCCAAGGCAATGGAGACTGGTGATTAATTTAAAATTTTGCGCAGTGTATACCATATATTGCGTGTTGATTGCATGCTGATAGTGTGACATGCTGTTGATCGAATCTGGTGAAGCTGTGAAAACTTCATGTAAAGCTAACCGTAAGGTTGAAGCGTGGATCTCTCTCTCATGTGAAGAGACCACTGTGAACGACAGATGGGCAAGACCATTAAGGTGAACCCTAATAATGCATTGGGTGGAAGTAAGAACTATTGAATACTATAAAATGAAGCGATAGGTCATGGATTCCAGGTTATCTTTCTCTCATTCGGCACCTGTCCATAGTTCTCTTTCCAACATTCAGTTTGGTTACATTTGAAAGAAAATAATCTATACTGTACGTGGATCAACAGAAGTTTTGCAGAGATTATCTATTGCACTTGTATTTGTGGAGTTTCTTTTCATTTGAAAAGTTGAAGACCGTGCTGCGTTGAAGTGCAAACCTCTCTGGCCACCTGCTTGAAGGTCAAGTTGCTTCTAAATTCGAATTGATAGCTCTTTACATTGGGTACTGTGTGGTATGTGTTGAAAACTGAAGTATTGGAGACTGAAGAATTGCTGTAAGATCTGGCTGAATTGATTGAATTATATCTGATATATATATGCTGACTAATATATATGCTCTCTGATATATCGTGACTGTGTGCTGCACTTCACATCCTGAAGTGATTTATAATGCTTGCTGTGTTAATGCTGACTGATATATCACACTGATATATGCGTTGAAGGCTGTAAGAAGTATTTTAATATTGCTGCTTTCCACTTCCTGAAATGATTCCTTCTCCCTGAATTGCTGTGAATTGAAGCTGCGATACTGTCATTGTATCACTTTAACACCTGAAGTTGAGATTGTAAATCACCTTGGCAGAGACTGTAGACCTGCAAGGTTATTTTGTTTTTCATTTCTCTTTGTCATATCAAGTTTATTATTGTAAATTACACTAACAGTTGTAAAGATGCACTCTTTGGCATCTAGTATTGGTGCTGCCCTAGCTGACAAAGACCAATCCAAAGACCCTTCCAAGGGAGATTGCAACAAGAGAGGACGAGGAAGAAGAAATTTTAGAGGCAGAGGGGGCAGAAGCAAAAGATCAGACTTGCAGTGCAAGCGTTGCGGAAAGACTGGGCACACATCAGATCAGTGTTGGGCTTCATGGGACTCCATCAAAGACAAGCATAACCAAAAGAAAGATGACCAAAATGCTAGTAAATCTTCTGATTCTTGTATTGTTGCACATTGTAATCTTGGATTTAATGAAATGACTTCTCTCTCATCTTATAAAGATTGTTGGCTGCTTGATACTGGTGCAACATCACACATGACATTTAGAAAAGACTGTTTTGAAGAACTGAATGAATCAATAGATGGCATAGTGTACTTTGCAGATAAGTCAAGTATTAAACCAAAGGGAATGGGCACCATTCGACTGAAGATGCCTGGATTTCCTGATTTCTTGTTGAAGAACGTTCTATATATTCCAGAGTTGCAGAGGAGCCTGTTGTCCTTGGTGGAGATTCGACAACAAGGCCATTCCATCCACATGTTTGATGGAATCGTTGAAATAAGAAAGTCCTCTGACAACCAAGTCATCATGACTGGATATGAAGATGGAAAGTTGTTGAAGCTCAAGGGTTCATCCGCAAGATTTCAGAACTATGCCTACCTCTCTCAGCATGGAGAAGGTAATATGTCATCTAGCTCATTGTGGCATGCAAGATTTGGTCATCTCAATTATAACAGTCTTCGTTTGTTGAAAAAGAATGGTGTATTTGGCTTGCCCACCATTCCTAAAGAGAAGGGAAAATGTGATGCATGTATATTAGGGAAACATAGTAAGCTGCCATTCCATG